>JAFVLL020036713.1:0-16344 GCA_021397915.2 Tor tambroides | reverse complement strand
CTCTATCCATTAGGCCACGACTGCCCTAAAGTATGCATCAAATTAAGTTTATTAGTTTATTATGTTAATGATAAAACTGTGTAATCCAAATAGATGGAAATTTTATATGCAATTTAAATTCAAAACTCTTAAATTTAGGCCAAGATCTGTGTATTTTTAATATAGTTTGAATTTGTTTTTATTATTATATTTTCTGTTTTTATTTTATTTTAATTTTAGATACATTTTTATTATTTTTTATGTAGTTTTTATTATTTTTTATTTCATTTTAAATTTAATTATTTTAGTACATCAAGTTAAACTAAATGAAGATGAGAAATGTTTCTTTGAGAAATAGCTGAATTAAAATAAGTTTTTATTTTATTTCAATTGACATTTATTTTATTTCAAATAACAAAAGATGTTTTTTATAGTATTAGTTTTAGTTAACTGTAATAACCCTATGCTAAATATTTGCTTTTTCAGTCTGAAGTCTTTAAGTCACCGTTCAATCATAATCAACCTTGTTTACTTTCTTTATAGAGGTTTCTGGTCACGTCCCGGTCAGAAAACCTCCTCCAGGAGGGTTGTAATGCTTCACAATTCGTTCAGACTCACATTCAGGCTTGATTCTGGTAGGTAACCATTTTTCATCATCCAATCAATTCCTGATGGATAAAATCAAGTCATATTCTTTTTCAATTCAGAGATATTTCACATTACAGAAGCGTAATGAATGGCTTTCAATTGCAGTTTCATGTCGAATTTAAAAAACATAATTGTTTAATGCATCACTACTACTCAAAATGGCTTCACGACAAAGATTTCTAACGTCTTCCATCCCAATGCCATTCGTCATCCTCTTAAATAAGAGATGGTAGCGTTTGGGTTTAATGCAGCCTGTCAGATGGTGCAAGCACACTGTAAGTCGTTTGTAATAGGAAGTGACAGGAGGTGTTTGTCTCTCAAGGATTCATCGGAGATCATGGCTTTGATGCTTTACTGTTGTTTTTTGTTCATCTGAAGGAAATACACGTCCATCACCACAGGGATGCCAGAGCATTTGCAACCCTTTTTATTTGCGTAATGTGACGTATTTACGAGTGAAACAGAATGTGCAATGAGAAAAATTCAGAATTTAGCATAACAAGGTGCATTTCATATCAGAAAGATTGTATTTATGAGTTGAGCACACATATCTGTACCAAAAAAAAAAAAAATCATAATTACCTGCAGGAAAGTCAGGATTTTCTTTAAGCCTTGATTTTTTTGAGTCGGAGGCGTGTCAGTGAGAAAATGGATGCAGCATCTGTATTAAATTGATGTTTTTTCCCTCCTCAAATTTACATTAAAACTGTTTAAGTCTCATGTGAAAATACCATAGTATTTTACTATTATAATACATTGAAAAAAAAAAAATGGTGTGGGATTTACTTTAAAACATTTTTAACTCAGAAATTGCTAGTAAATTTCACAAATATTTACAAAGAAACATAAAGTAACACAGTAATAAATATTTTATTTTAATATTTTAATCAATATTTATTTTATTTTAATAAAATGTATTTATATTATTTTAGCAAGTAATTACATTAAACATGTAATTTCGAATCTTTTGAAGACTGAAATTCTTCAAAAGTAATTTCTTGTAAAATGTACTCCACATTTATTAACGTAGAAAAAAAAAATTACAGTGCAGAATATATAACGATTCAGTTTACAACACCGCCATAAATTGAATAAAAACATAAAAAGCAAAAATGCACCCTATGCATATTCTTTATTCATCATTTTGTAAATTTTATGTAGAAAAGATACATCGCCATCTTGCTCCAACTAAAGTGGTTTCGAACTTCCCAGCTCGTAAATACGAACTTCCCAGGAGGACTTTAACGCACCAAAAGTTGGAAGAAAATAGTTTGAATGATAAGAGGAAGAAAAAGCAAGTTATTTCATTTTGATGAATTATTATGAGCATTTTTTTTCCCTTTACGATAACATGCACTGATGAATCCTTCACAAAAAGAGTTTTCAATGCAAAAAAACATGTTTACATCCTGGAGAAGCATCATTTATTTGCTCAAAACTGGCGAAAGCGCATGCATTTGGCGTAAATATTTAGTCAGTCCCATACAAACGTGATCCATCAGTATTCCGGCATGCAACTAAGTCCTTTCAGGAAACAAGCCATCATCTCACAGACTAATTAAATTGAGGGAAGACTAATAGAATCGCGCACCCATTATGACCCTCATGTAAATGGAAAAATTAAAAGCCTCAAACTAGTGGCCGGCAGTGCTTGCGCAAAACTCCCTTTCGTGCATCTTTCCGTTTGATAAGCCAGTTTCCCCTCTACCGAGGTCCCGCTCCGGGTCCGTGCGACTCATTACAGTGTCATTTATTATTAGCGCCACTATTGATATTGACTTAATATATTCATGGTTTAAAGTCCAACTAATGCTTCTGAAGGCCTGAATCTTAATTTACCATCCACTTAAGGTGAAATGACACTTTCTCAAAGCCTGACATTTTCAGGTTTGCAATGCAATTCCCAAGAAATCCTTTTGTGACCTAAGTTGTCTCAAAGTTGAACAACTCTATTTAAACCCGTGTATCCAACGGGCCTTGTCACAGAGAATTGATCTTGTGATGAAAGAGACGAGCCTTCAGCGGCCGAACAGGGTTTTTTCTCGTAAATGCGCCATCAATCTCCTTGATTCTGTGCGCTGACCTTCTTCCGTCCGTGTGTTTTGGCTTTTCCTGTGCACTTTTTTCCTCTCTCTTGTGCATCAGTGGGATATTTTCATCTGGTCATACCAGATCGCTTGCTGCATGCGGGAACTTGCCAAAATAATGACATAAATCCTCTTTATTTTGAAGAGCGTTAGTCATTGGGTGCAGTTTATCAGGTTGAATAACTGTAGACGAGCACAGCTTGTTACCATTCGCCGTTTTGATTAGGTCACGCTCATTGTGTTAATCTCCATTGCGTTTGGGTGGCCACCGCTGCACATTATACTGTGGGAAACAGAACATTACAGTCCAGAGAGTAATTTAGACTTCATTTGGCACAATTAAACACCCTTTTTGCTGGTTTCTGGCCTGAATTTGTGCACAGATAAAGCCAGTAGTTCACCCCTAAAAAACTAAAATACTGTCATTACGTTGAAGGTGAATGAGGGAATGTGCTGTCTAGCTCCTAAAATGATGAAAAAGCATCCTTAAAGCACCATTAATGTTTCATAAAGTCCTTCTGAGGCTGTATGACGGCTGCTGTGGTGCATCTTCGCACGGCATATTTGAATACGTACGTACGCAAATGAGGTTTGAGGTCTGCAGATTGACTCCAAAATATGACATTTTAGGCATCTTAGACCTACTTCTAATGCAAAGGCTGTTTTTGGACAGGTGATAAAATTATGCACATACGGTGAAATGCAATGCATGCATCCTCTATGGACAAGTCTGTCTCAAAATGCACTACTGGATGAGTCGAGTCAAATGTCATACGTATATAAAAATTTTTTTAAAAAGAGATACATAAAAGATAAGGGGCAGTTCACGCAGAACGCATCCTTGTGTCTAAAAAAGCGAGATGCAGCGCTCAGGAATAGTTTTTTAAAAAGCTGTCAAATAAAGCAGTTGCCAAAACCATGCCAGCTTGCTACTGTAAACAGAAGTTCGCAACGCTTGCCACGCCTCTGGGGTCTTCTGATTGGTCCACTGTTTTGGAACCGACATTGATGAGCGGCGTTGCTTGTAAAAGTTGAAATCCTTTTGACTTGACACGCTGTCTTAAAAACGCGGCGCTCATGTGCAACACAATGCAAAAGACACAAGACGCAAGCGCAGCGGGCATACACATCCATCTAGCGTGTTTACATAGAAAAACAATGGAAAAGTAGAAAAATGCGTTCTGTGTGAATGGTCCCTAACACAGTATACGCAAATAAAGTGGGGATGTTTTAATGTTTTTTAAAGGAGTTTCTTATGCTCATCAAGGCTGTATTTATTTGATCAAAAATACAGGAAAAAATGTAATATTGTGAAATATTATTACAATGTAAAATAACATTTTTCTATTTTAATATACATTAAAATCTAATTTATTCCTGTGATGCAAAGCTGAATTTTCAGCATCATTACTCCAGTCTTCAGTGTCACATGATCCTTCAGAAATCATTCTAATATGCTGATTTATTATCAGTGCTGGAAACTGTTGTGCTGCTTAATATGTTTTTGGAACCTGTGATACTTTTTTCAGGATTCTTTGATGAATAAAACGTTAAAAAGTTATTTATTTAAAATATAAATCTTTTCTAACAATATACACTACCGTTCAAAAGTTTGGGGTCAGTAAATTTTTATTCTTTCTTTTTTTTTTGAAAGAAATTAAACCTTTTATTCAGCAAGGATGTGCTAAATTGATAAGAAGTGATAGCAAAGATTTATATTGTTAGAAAAGATTTATATTTTGAATAAATGCTGTTATTTTTAACTTTTTATTCATCAAAGAATCCTGAAAAAAGTATTGCCGTTTCCAAAAAAATATTTGGCAGCACAACTGTTTCCAACACTGATAATTCTAATAATAAATCAGTATATTAGAATGATTTCTGAAGGGTCATGTGGCACTTTAGACTGGAGTAATGGCTGATGGAAATTCAGCTTTGCATCACAGAAATAAATTATATTTTAAAGCATGTTAAAATAGAAATCATTATTTTATATTGTAATAACATTTTGCAAGATTACTGTTTTTTCTGTATTTTTGCATATATATATATATATATATATATATATTTCTTTTTTCGGGTTCTGTTTTTTGCTAGGATTTGATATAGACCTAACATCTCCTCGATTTACTGTGGAAAAACTGTCTAGAGTGTTTATCTGTACATATAACCACTTAGAGCTATTTATAACCACAAGACATTGGCATCCATCAGCAGCCATTTAAATGGTTTTTATGCAGCAGACTGGCGATAAACCAGCATCGTTCCCAGCAGAAAACACTATCTTCAGTCTGCCCAGATGCTCAGCATCAGCTGACTTACATGTAAAACACATTTGCACTGAAAAAAAAAAAACACTCACCCCTGTGAATCACAGAGTTTTTCGTTTAACATTTCTTTCCTTTGGGAAAAAAAGGCTAAAAAATGGATTTAAAAAAAAAATCTTCTTAATTTGCCCCCAAATTGAACCATTTTCACTTTGCAATGCATGTAATGTATTTAATCATAACCTGAATTTGTAGATTTTAGTTTTTGCATTAACTAGCAAAAATGAAACTAGCATTTACTCAATTAATGACTGGCACACATTAGAAAAGATCCATCTGTAAATCAAAGGATGTCCCTGACTTTACCCTCTCCTTCATTTTGAAGATCTGTGCTGAAGACATTAGACTGTAAATGGACAGATTCTAGTAACAATGTGATTTAAATTCATGCCATTAACTGGAGTTCTGCCGGTGTCCTTTTAATTAAGGCTTTTCCCATTCGCTGTTCAGCTTCTCTTTGATCTGTGTGCTATAACAACATCTGGTTATTCATGCACTTTGCATGAACTAGTCACAACCTGGGTGATAGTCTTAGGCTGCAGAGTCAGTTCCCTTGAGTTACAGCAGAGACATTGTAGAGGAGATGGTTTATGTGTATAAAAATTAATTGGGGAAAGTATTGTTCAATATGACAGTTGTGCAGTTGCCTGTTTACTCTTGAATGCACATTAACTGGATCTGCCTGAAAATATAGTCTTTTGCAAGATGAGCTACAACACAATTCAGACTTTATTCTTGATTTAAAATATGTTGTTTAAGAAACAGATCTCGTTCTTTCCCTGTTCAAGTAGATGGAGCTGTATCTGTGTCACTGAAAATTGTGCTAAAGTTATAGTTGTATATCTAGTGCTAAATTATATACACAGTGCTGGGTCGATTAATTACCAGTTGTAGTCCGTTACTAATTACAAATTACATGGCAAAAATTGTAGTTAGTAATGTAATCCATTACATTACACATTTTATGTCATGTAATCAAACTACTTTTTGATTACTTTTAGATTACTTTTGACCTAACTTGTTTATCACATTGAATTAAATAGGACGATCTTGTACCATATTTATATAAAAATACAAAGAGAGAGAAAATATATTTCACTTATTGTTATAAACAACATGAAGTGCTTTAAACATTACGTTATGTCAAGGTTTCTCAAACTGAAGGAACTGCAGAGGCTTTGTGAGTTTAATGAAAAGCTGATAATTAACTAAATCATAAAAATATTAAACGACAATACATCATTTTAAAATAATGACAATCAAACTAAAACACTTTCTAAAAAAGATGGAATATTTTATTTGTTTACCTGCATGCCATGTGACCATTAACCAATGTCAGAGAACCGTGAACATGAAAAGTAACTGTAATCTGATTACACGTATTTTACAATGTAATATAATACATTACAAGTACTTAATTTTTGGAATCTGATTATGTAATTCAGATTACATGTAATCAGTTACTACTCAGCACTGTAAAAGACTAAGGGCCAGATTTAATAAGCAGGGCAAACTAATGTTAGAGCGCATTTCCATAAAAGCACCGATGGAAGGGGAAAATTCTGCGTGTGATTTACTGACAGTGCACACATTAAAAACACAGACGCAGCCAGATCATTTCCATAATGACCAGCGCAATCTATCAAGAGCAGTGCAAATTAACGCCTGCTTTAAGACAAAGTCTCTTTAAGACAAGTCATGTCACTCGGCGGCCATCTTTGAAACGCCTCTCGGGCATCCAAGTGCAGCTCCTATCTCTTTGAATGGGGAAACATCAAATTCTCCAAAACTGTTCACTAAGCTTACGATTAAATTTCATATTTGAAATCACCAATGAAATCGGACAACAACTGTGTCATAAATGTTGTTTCTTTTGCTCAAATAGTGTTATAAAAAGCTTATTTCTCAGGCTAGATCAGCCAGTGTGCAGCTGCAGTGACGCGCTGACTTTACCGATTAGCGATTGGCTCTTTCATTCAGAAGGCGGGGCTTCCTGCGATTGAGCGGCCATATTAAGCGTAGATGATTTCAATCTTAAAAATAGTATGTTTAATATAATATTCAGGCATATATAATGAGGATATTTAATTGTATTGCATGCTAGGAGTGACCCAGTGAATCAAGACGGTTATACTTGATGAAGTGATTCATATTTTTCGCTCGTCCATTAATTTAACCATGGAAACAGCATAAGAAATAGAGCAGACAGCAGCACTCTCAAACTAAACGGAAAGTTAGTGTGAAAAAGGCGTAAAGCGGCACTCTGTGCGAAACCTTCTTTATTCTGGTCCTCAGTGAGCTATAAATAGTAAGTAACCATGGAGCTGGAGAAAGGAGAGACTACTATTGCACATATTGATTCTTTGACAGGGAAAGAAATGATGTCAGTTTAATAACTGATGCTTTTTCTGTTCACTTGTTTGTGCTGGACCATCTCCAGATGGAGAAATGATGATGATGATGATGATGATGAGATTTAGCCACGCTGTAGAAACTGATATAAATACGGGGCCCCTGCAGGGAGATACAGCGTTCAGTATTAAATAACATTTCTACAATCTGCTGTTTCTCCCGGTAGCTTGTGGACATAAAAACATCGGGAAGCTTGTTATTTATTAATGTTATGCTATATTACGAAACAGCTTTAAACAAGCCATTCCCAGCAAAATTGAGGCATTAACATAGGATCATTGTCTCACTGACTTCCTCCCATAATTCCTCTTATGAATGCATCATCTGATGCTAAATAAGAATCCATTCTGTCTGCTGAGGCCTGAGAATGTTATCGATATCTTGCGCTTCACTCGAACAAAGATGAAAACATTTAATCAGCCGTCCCTCGACTGGGAATGAAATGGGAGCAGAGTTCAATGGCGCGGACTCTGAAGTAGCACGTAATTCCCGAGTTGGCCTCCATTACGGCATTATGCGGCGGGAGCGCCGGCCGATGCATCGACCCATCTGCGGCCGAGATAAGTGGGAAATCAATGGCCATTGATTAAGATCAGACTGTTACTGTCAAGCTCCTCGTCCGGCGGCCAGATGAGGCGGGTTCGTGAGGTTTAGCCCAATAAATGAGCCGCTCGGGGCAGCGACCTCTGATGGGGATCGTCTGCAGTATGAACTCTGACATCCTGCGACCCGACAGACAGAGCCGGTCACTTTGAGACCCATTCGGCTGTTTATATGTATCAGTGCGGCCATTTATGCTGATATGACCAATGTAGAATCTATCTGTCTGATCTATCTATCTAGATAGATAGATAGATCCATTCATCTGTCCATCCATCCACCTATCATTCTATCATCCAGCCATCCTTCCATCCACCTTTCATTCTATCATTCTGTCATCCATCCATCATTCTAAAATTCAATCCATCTATCCATCCATTCACCTTTCGTTCCATCCATCCATGCATATACCTATCGTTCTATTATTCTGTCATCCATCCATACATCCTTCCTTTCATCCACCTTACATTTCATCATTTTGTCATCCATCCATCTATCATTCTATCTCTCAATCCATCCATTCATTCATCCAGCCATCCACCTATCGTTCTACCATCCATCCATTATTGTATCATTCTATCCATCCATCCATTCACCTTTTGTTCTATCCATCCATCCATACACCTATCATTCTATTATTCTGTCATCCATCCATCCATTCATCCACCTATCGTTCTACCATTCATCCATCCATCATTCTATCATTCTATCCATCCATCCATTCACCTTTTGTTCTATCCATCCATCCATACACCTATCATTGTATTATTCTGTCATCCATCCATCCATCCACTGTTCATTTAATCATTTTGTCATCCATCCATCATTCTTTCTCTCAAATCATCCATTCATCCATCCACCAATCCATTCACCTTTCATTCTTTCCATCCATCCATACACCTATCATTCTATTATTCTGTCATCCATCCATCCATTATTCTATCATTCTATCCATCCATTCATTCACCTTTAATTCTATCCATCCATCCATACACCAATCATTCTATTATTCTGTCAACCATCCATCCATCCATCCACCTATCGTTCTACCATTCATCCATCAATCATTCTATCATTCTATCCATCTATCTATTCACCTTTTGTTCTATCCATCCATCCATGCACCAATCGTTCTATTATTCTGTCATCTATCCATCCATCCATCAATCCATCTTTCATTCTATCATTCTGTCATCCATCCACCCCTTCATCATTCTATCATTCAATCCATCCATCCACCTATAGTTCTATCATTCTGTCACCCATCCATCCATCCATCCATCCATCCATTTATCCATCCATCCCTCATTCTGTCATTCTGTCCATCCATCTATCCATTCCATTCACCTTTTGTTCTGTTGTTGCATTCATTCATCTATCGTTCTATCATCCATCCATCCATCCATCCACCTACCTATCGTTCTACCACTCTGTCTGTTTATGAGTCTTTCTGTCTATCTATCATTCATCCATCCATTTTTTAATGTTTTTTTTTTTATATCATTTTTCAAAACTTGACAAACTTGTTGTTTTAGTTAGGCCTCAGTTCAAATGCACTGAATTGGAATTCTTAAGTCAGTTCTAAATACCGTAAAACCCCGTTGGAATGGAACGCTTGAGCTGGACGATCTGGTCAAAGGTCACGAGTGACACTAAACCGAACATGGCAGGAACCGCATGCATTACAGTGATTTTACCGTAGTTTATAGATGTGCATATGCACAATACACAGCAGAGACTGCATTTAATCAGGTTTTACAGTTGGAAGTATCCATTTTATAATGCCAATCAATCACTTTACATCCCCTCAATGAAACCTCAAGCACTCAATAAGATTCAGTCCATCCATGAAGCACAAATCTATATTTCACTCAAGTATCTGGGCACTACATGTGATTGCACCATAAACCAAGTGTGACAGCTAATTAAAACCCTAGTGATGTCATGATGATGTTGAAGATGCTGTCAGTCTCTCACATGTCTAATGAACTGGTGTTGTCATATTTGTAGGCTTCTACTGCTCTCCTTGGTGTGTCCAGAATAATGGTGCCCTAAACGGACAGAAAAGACTTTCCCTGGAGAATAGAGATAAGCTAGAGATAGACGGATAGATAGAGGGGCAAGAGAGGAAGATCGCTTCAGAGACGAGGGCAGACACCCACCCGTGCGCTCGCCCAGACCGGAGGTCGTAATGCGAAGGCTGATGGGGCGTGATCAGAGAGGAAATGCTGAGAATCTTCCCACAATCCATCAGTTCAGCTTGAATCGATGTGTGTGGGTGTGAGAGAAAATCCTCAGTGTTCTTCTGTTCTCAGCTGTGTGAACCCACTGATTTGTTCAAACCCCAGATTACTTAATATTAGACTTTGATGTATTGTGATGTTTTAATAGTATTAATAGTATTGTTTTATTTTGCTAATACAATTTTCTGTAAAAATATCTCAGTTTTGGAAGTCTGAATAAACAATGAGTCAAAAAGAAGTTTCTGATAGCGATTCCAGTAATAATAGTTCTTTTTATATTTTAATGTACTTTTGTAATGACATTTTTATTTTAAATTTTATATTTTTTATATTTTTATATTTTAAACTCTCAGTTTTGGTAGTCTGATAAAATAAATAGTCAATACATAAATTTTAAAAAGTTAGAAATTGTGTTTGATAGCAATTCCAGTAATAATAGTACATTTAGTAACAGTATCTTTAATCCAATTTTATGTAAAATATCTAAGTTTGGGGATTTTGAAAAAATCATGAGTCAAAAAGTAGTTATAAATCATGTTTGATAGTGATTCCAGTAAAGTTATACATTTTACATTTTATATTTTAATGTACTTTATATATTTTAGTGTCTTAATCTTGGCATTCTGATCAAATAATGAGTAAAAAAAAGTTGTTTCATCAGGTTAGCAATTCCAATAATAATAGTACCTTTAATAATAGCATCTTTAACCAAGTTTTGTGTAAAAATGTCTCAGTTTTGGAAGTTTGATAAAAAAATGAGTCAAAAAGAAATTAGAAATCATGTTTGATAGCAATTCCAGTAATAATAGTACTTTGATATTTTTAATCCAGTTTTGTGTAACAAAAAAGTCTACATTTTATCAGTTTATGAATAAAATAATGAATCATAAAGAAGTTTGAAATCATGTTTGTTGGTGATTCCTGTAATAATAGTACTTTAAAAAAATATATATTTTAATGTATTTTAATATCGTACTTTTTTCAGTCTGATAAAATAATGAATCATAAAGAAGTTAGAAATCATGTTTGATGGCGATTCCTGTAAAATGGTACTTTTTAATGTTTTAATTTAAATTACTTTTTCATTTTAATGTACTTTATATATATTATTGTCTCAGTTTTCCAGTAATTATAGTACTTTTTTATATTTTTAATCTAATTGTGTATATATTAAAAAAGTCTCAATTTTGGCAGCCTGATAAAATAATGAGTCAAAAAGAAATGATAAATCATGTTGGATAATGATAACAAGTCAAAAATAAATGAGAAATCTTGTTTCATAATGATATCGGTAATAATAATGCTTTTTGTATTTTAATGGACTTTATATATTTTAATTGCTCAAGTGTGCACCAGCAATTCACATACACATACAGAAATAATATGCTAGTATGCCATTTTAAGCATTCCCTACAGATTTTATTTAGATGGCAGACAAGCGCCTCAGCAAACTCAATAAACGCTGTTCGCTAATATGACAGCAATCTTGTTGTGAAAGTTTGCGAAGTAATTTTCCATTTCTCCAAAAGGCTGATTTTGTCTGACAGCCAAATATATTTGGAAGATGTGTTGAATTAAAATGCAAAGTCATGTTCCTCTGAATCTCAGCGCAGGCTCGACCCGATACACAATTCAAACCTGGTTAATGAGCATCCAGAAAACCCTTGACCTGAGCTTCCTCTCAATACAATAACTGTGTTTGTGTTTGGGTGACTCTGCAGGGCAGGTCATCATGGAGAAGAGACGGTTTATGCTGAATGATAGATGTGTCACGTTAAACAGTCATTGGGCTGGGGAATAACAGCTCTAGGATTGTCAGGTGTGTGGTGCAGCCTTAATTAAACATAATGAATGCTGTCACACTCACACACACTGCTGTGTTTTCACCAGTGTCTGCTGTTGAGTTCACAGATGAATCATGACAACGTAAAAATATGTAAAAAGATAACAAAGCCTAATTTTAGCACAGATATTATTTAGATGATTTTTAAATGATTTTATAATTGCTATTATTCTCAGCAATGATTCTCATTACTGCAATATTGTAGTTTGGGATTAAAAAGTCATTAAAAACTAAATACAAGCATGAAATATGAATACTTTACAAATTAATTAATATATGCTTTGTGATATTATTTGAATGATTTTTACATTATTGTTATAGTAGCTATTATTCTCAATAATTATTGTCATTACTGTAATACTATGGTTTTGTTAAAGCAAAATAAAGGTAGAACAAATACTAGCGTGAAATATGAACACTTTACAAATGATTCATGATTTTTATTCTCAATAATGATTCTCAGTTGCTGTAATATTGTAGTGTTGGATTAAAAAGTCTTTTAAAAAACTAATACTATGATTTTATTAGAGCAAAACAAAGGTATAAAAGTATAAAACTTGACAAATTAATGAATATATCATTCATTAATTTTACATTACAATAATAAGAATTTAAATTGATTTTACAAAATCCAAAAATGAATTAATATTAATTGCAATATTAATTTTACATTATAATAATTTAAATGGAAATGTACTTAAATGTCATGAAAATAATATCATCTTAACCCCCCCCCCCACACACACACACAAAATACACACTTTTTTTTAAATTCTATTTTTATGTTTTTTACAAAATAAAAAAAAACAAGAGCAAACAAGAGGAAAAAATGCAACTTCATTTGCTTAAAGCAACAATTGCACACTTACTTTCTATTTTCCTTTTTATTTTTTGCTTTCTTTTTTTCATTCTTGACAGGTTTCATCATTTTTCTGAGGCACCGCAGTCTCTTTTTCCCTCTTTGGTGTTATTTTTAGTATAATTTTACAGGATGACCCATTTTTTACCTTTCATAAATAGTCTTATCAAAAGATTGCGCAAGTATAAAAAGTATCATGGTATTACCCTGTGTTTCTGTACATGGTACTATGTTAATACATCTTTAATGTCATTTGACGTTGAATTTGAAGTCAAAGATTCCTCTTAGAGACACTTTTTATGATCCAGTTAATTCATTTTTTCCCCTTTTTCTTTTTATTGTATATCCAGTTTCACTCTGAAATAAATCACATGTGAAGGTCGTTTCAGTGTTGACTTAATTTAACTGTTTAATTGCAGATTTCTCAGTGAAATTACCCACAATGGTGAATCAAGATCCACCAGATTCAGAGAAAACACTGTCAGGAAAAAGGAATCAAGATTGCGGTGAGTTTTTGTATTCTAGTGTGTTAATGTTAGATATTTTAGTGACTTTAAAAGTTGTTACAGTATTTTCAGACACAAAAACACATGAAAAGACACAAGAAACCCAGACTGGCTTGATTATATCGTTCACAGCGCTTCATGGGACGAGTCATTTATCAGAGATTTACTGTGTTAGCATTCAGTGATTGAAACACCTCCACCACATATGCGGCGGCTCAGTGCTAATATGCAGCAGACTGAACGCATTAGACGAGCTGAAGAGGGGGGAAAAAAATCGGTGTGTGTGTTCTGAGAGGCCTGTGAGAATGAAAAGCAACTTTTGAACTTGATAAATGACTGTTTGAGACTGAAGTGACTCCTTCACTACTAAACTCTGCTCTCCATTTACCCCCAAACCCATTTCCAAGGTCTTGAGCGCAAGGCAAACAGTGTTTTTCTCTTCTGATCTTGTCTGTAATTGTTTACACACCGCTGCGAGTGTGTGTGTGTGTATGTTCGACGGCAGAGATTTGACCCCGCGGTGGTGGATGTGTCCTTACATGGTGTTCCTCCACTCACAAATACTCACTTACCCATAATATTTACAGATTCACAGTTTGGATGGGAGGAACGTGCAAGCAGACAATAAACCAAATGCACAGATGATGTGTAAACCACATACTTCTGGAAGGGACCAGAGATTTATTAGTGCACTATTTTGGAGTCTTGTTTTTGTATTTTAACCATGCAGCACTAAACTATGAAGGAGATGCATGATGCTCATGTGATGAGGAGCAGACGGCCACTTTCTGGTGAATGTTGCCTTGTTCTCTTTATAACTTGAACTGGAGTGCAATGCTCAGAGCAGCATTGTGTAATGCCCTACAAAATGCATTTAAAAAAGGACATTTAATTCATTTACATTATTTTTTAAAAATATTTTCTTTAAATAACTTTTTTAAGCATTTTTCATTCAAATAAAAAAAAATTACATTATTTTTTTAAAACATTAATTTTTATTTTATTTTATACAAATTATTGCTCAGATAAATTCATCGCTCAGGACTCTCAATTGTGTTTTAATGAAATTCCTTAAAAAATGAGTCAATATTTGTCATATAATATGTGTGTAGTAAGTCAATACAGATAGTAGCTCAGTGTTATTTTAGTATTATTTATGCAGCAGATATTAATAATAGCTATTATTTTTGTATTTTTAATTTTCATGTTAATTTTATTTTCATTTTTAGTATTTTTGGGTAACACTTTACAATAAGGTCACATTGGATAACATTAGTTATTGCATTAACTAACATTAACTATCAATGAGCAAAAGATTTGTTCAACTTTGTTAACATTCATTAACTGTTCATTGTTAATGTTAACTCACTTCCATTAAATAATGTTACCAGATACAGCTTTTGATTTTAATAAAGTATTAGAAAATGTTAAAATGAACATTAACTATGATAATAAATGCTTTGCAGTTAACTAATGTAAACTAATGTGATCTTATTTTAAAGTGTTACCTAATTTTATTTTGATTTTTGTGATTTTTATTAGTTTTTACTTTTTAAAAATATTTCTGTTTTTAGTTATGAATATTTAGTATATTAATAAAATATCAAATATTTCGTTTTATTTCAGTTTTAGTTTGCAGTTAGTAATTTTGAAGTACTTCAAATTAAAATAATTTCAGTTCGTGGCCAAGACAACAGTTCTAATTTCCATTTCATTTAATATTTCATTTGATCTTATTTTTAGCTAGTAATTTAACTTCGGTTAACAAAGTTGTTTTTGAATAGTTTTAGTTTTAGTTGATAATACCAACACTGGCTCAGACCATTTGATGAGATCTCTGACTTTTCATTACTGATTCTGGTGTCTTGGTAGATCTAAACACATCTTCTGAAATTCTAGAGGAAACCAATACGATTACTGTCTTTTTTTGACCTTGACTTAATCTCTTTTCTGTCTAGGAGAAGCAATTGTGATATTAAAGAGATTTTAAAGAGATTTCATGTGTTTGTGTATTCCTATAGGTGGCTTAATTCGTAAAGAGGAGACAGGGAGGCGCTGTATTGACAGAAACCAAGAGCTGGAAGCAAGGATGAGCTCAGCGTCCCCTTCAAAAAGGGAGCACAACTTTTTTAGCCGATCCTGGATGATCTGGGTCAGATTTTAAACTACACACAAATACATCAGCAGAACTTTAATGCATTCCGTAGTGGTTCTGTCTGTAGTCCAAAACTGCACCAAAGACAGGACACTTGCTCACTTAAAGGGACAGTTCACTTCTCTTATCATTTACTCATCCTCAGGGCTTTCTTTCTCCCATGGAGCACAAAAAAGAGATTTAGCAGAATGTTCATGCTGCTCTTTTACATGCAATTCATGTGAAATATGCTGTTAAGCTCCAAAACAGGACAAAAAGCATTAGTGCATTTGACTTGTTTGTGCATTATATTTCATGTTTTATGAAACCATACAATAGCTTACTGTGAGGAACCAAACTGAAATCATTATTAACAAAAATCCACACTGGAACAACATAAAGGTGAGTAAATGACAGAATTATGACTTTTGGGCGAACTATCCCCTTAAAGTGCAAACAAATGCTGCACACATGCTCGTTACGCAAACATTTACAAACACGGCCATCTGTTGTTCAGATCCATTGTTGCTTCGTGCAATTATTCTAATTTTGCCTAAAACTCTGCAGGTCTCAGAGGGGGGTAGGCGCGTCCTTCATGCCGAAAACAACGGGACCCAGATAGCAAAAATCATTTGGGCCAGATCTGGTCCAGACCCATCAGACGTTCTGGACCAGATCCGCATAACGGACTCGGGCCGGTGTCTTT
>JAFVLL020036712.1:0-10732 GCA_021397915.2 Tor tambroides | reverse complement strand
AGTTATAAATTTGACCATTATTCTTAGTTAATCATAAATTGTTGTAATATGCTTATGACTCGCGAATATAATGCTCAGTTAACTGAAATAAACCAGGCTTGATGACGTATGCAGCCTACAAATGCGACCTCCGGAGGATGCAGCCTTCAGTTAGAGAAACGGCCCGGTTCTCGATTTCAGTTCACTCGATGATCCGATTGCAGTAGTTCTTCAGCTACGAACAGTGAATAATTACTTAATTTTAATGGGTTGCTCAAACAAAACTATTATTTACAATATAACGCACGAGTATAGACTACTTTTTTTTTCTTTTTTTTTTTGTAGCTTATGCCACGCGGCCACCATAAAAACCCGCATGATAATTCTTCAGAAAAAAATTCTTTAGGGGTTTGTCACGACATGAGGGTGAGTCATTTCATCAAAAGTGACACATTTTTAACTAGTCTTCATCTTGAACATCCTTATTTTTCACTGACCCACATGCAGTTAAAGACTGTATTTTTAGTCAGCTTCAAAAGTTGATAAACTATAAAAACAGATGTTGCCATTCTTATGGTTATTAACTCGAACTGTTCTGGATGTAGTTATTTTTAAGGATGTCACAAGGGTGCAGTGCTTCAATGCTAAATTTGTTGTCATGCACATAAGATGTAGTTACCAATAGAGGGCAGTCAAACTATGCACACAGAACTCTTCCATGAATGTTGCATTAAAAATAAAATTTCCTGCAGTTGTAATAATGTTGTGGCGTTCATTTGCATTTTTATTTATTTGCTTTAGCATGTTTACTCATTTAAAAATCAGTGTAGCACACTAGGAAATTCCCAGCATCTTATTTGGCCCTGAAGCATCAGAATAGTTTCAGAGTCAGCCACATTGGAGCTTGCTTATATTTCATGCAGTTTGGCATCGTCTGGCACGCTCATTGGCACCAGCACTGGGCATCAGAATTTAATATATTCACAGAGGTGTTTTAATATTTGATTTTGTTCATGAATGCTTCACTGTTTTCTAGGAATTGTTGAATATTCCTAATGCTAATTTAGAATGTTTCCTATGTCTTTTGAGATCCCTTTGCTATTCTTTTCCAGATGGAATGATCAAATGCGCGTGTCTGTGTGAAAAGATACAGGCGCTGGCAGCAGGCCTGTCTGCGGGGCTGTGGTGAGTCTGGGTTTCCCCAGCTGGATATGCTTGTTTATGCTTCCATTTCAAGGTGGCTAGAGGACAGCGTGCCCGTCAACACAGGTGTGCAAACCACAGAGTCTAACAAAGAGGGTGTATTATTAAAACTCATGCAGACGTTCATTTTTTTTAGACCTTTATATAAATACACTCTGCGAGGAATAGAAATTGTAACAGGTTTTTTGATTTTGCTTGTGAAACGTAAAAACAAACATCACATACAAGGGGGGTTTCTATAATCTGAATGCGACATATTGTTTAGTCTTCCTGCTTTACAGTTCAGTTTTGTAGTTCTGTGGTCAATATGTATTATTACACAGCACGCTGGAATACTTGAGATCGTGGCTCTGTGGATCGTCCCAGAGGCCAGAAAGGCCCCGCTCAGGACCAGTCAACACATACACGCTTACACTCTCTCATTTAAACATCCAGAGAAAGAGGGACTCGCCTGTCTCCACTGCAGTGATGGATTTAGGTGATGAGAGGCATTTTGTTTAGAATATTGGGCCTCCTTGTGCCTTGGCCCCGTCCCTTTGGGCCGAACATGCCAGACTGAATACATAGCTCTGAATGAGGGCGAGAACTCCCTTGTAGCCTACGAGAACACCATTTAAAGTGTCTTACTATGTTAGTTTACAAGTGTCCACGTTTACAAGTACTTTTTAGTGCGTTTACCCAATTTAATATGTCTATAATTAAAGTTTAAAACACACAGTTCACTTTTTTAAATTGTATGAAAGCTGAATTTGACTGTTGTGGGTTGCTGTTTTTCATATTTCAGTCTTTATTATAGTCTGAACAGCACCTCCTAGTGATTAAACACCTTCATAACTCGAGATTCGAAACTTCTACTTCCAAGTTAATGCATGTGCTTGTAAATTCTTGCAGTTTTTGCACTAAAACATGAACTATTTTAAACTCTCATAAACATTACACTTCAAATCTTGCTGCAAAACTACACTGCAAGTACAGAAAGTGGTTTAATACTAACACTCATTCTGTTTACCGGTAAAAATCTGTTTTTGAATAAAGCTTTTTGTTTTTTAAATCACACAAGTTTGCTTGACCTTGAGTCAAGCTGTAAGCAGCTACAAAGAATGTCATTTACCAGAACCATCTGTTTTGCTTTCAAAGTTTTTAAAAGTCCAAACCTGTCATTTACAGTAATTGTTTTATATATAAATCTTGGTAATAAGTAAATTAGTTAGTTTTTTTTTTCACTCTTTCAGTGTTGCAAACATGACACATAACCCTAATATTTAACAAAAATAAATAAATTGTACAGCAATGTAACTTGCCCTGCAAAAAAAGCTTGAGCACACATCTTTGGATTGTCTTCATTACCCACAAGGCCACTTCCATGTCAGTACTGTTAATGCGTCTCAAAAAAGTGCTACAGCTACCATATATGGACAGACGTTTAAACCCAGAGCACCCGAGGACACATATGGCGCGGCTTTCAGCGCTACACAACATGTTGTGCTGGCCACATAAAATGGCTCTGCCAGTCTCCTCACTACGTTCATTACGTTTTATTACCTCTCACATGTGTTTAATTATAATCTGATGGTCTTTTACCCAGAGTGCCATACCGCGCACAACCGCTTTATGATTATTCCCTCTCCTATTTCGAACGTAGACAGCTCTGCCCTGCGAATTGCAATACAATTTGTAGAGAGCAGTCTAGAAAGATTTACATCCCCAAATAAAGCTCTTGAAGCACACAATACGACTCTAACATGGCTGGCATTCAAACTGTTATTGTTTTAACCAAACAAACCACTTCTAAATGCTGGATTTGCATTACAAGTTCATATTTAGGCCCTTCTGTAAACATTGCTGGGCAGAATGAATCAATTAAAAGAGCATTACGTTAGTTCCTGTTTATTTAAAACATGTTTACACTGCAGGGGCCGCCTTGAAAATTCATATTGTTCCTGTGTTGGAACAGGACCTAGAAATTGCAAACACATTTGTTAGTTTAAAGCAATTTCTGTAAATATTGATCTGTGCTCTGTATAATGAGGTCAGCGAACTAATGATGATAGTTAGAGACTATCAAGACCTATAAACAAGACCTATAGATGGACACAGGCTGAGAAACTTCAGAGCACTTCCTGTGGTATCATTATATGAAGGGCTTTGGTTTAGGTTCTTTAATGGTTAGGTTCTGCAATGGTTGTAATACTGGACTTGTTTAGACATAATAATATTCCATTGATCCTTGGGTAGTAGTACCAGGACAAAACAACTGGCAGTGTTGACAAAATTACTTTACTTTCTTTATATATATATGTTTTAAATGCAGGAGCCATATTGGTTTTCTGGTGTTACTAGCTACTATAAGAGCTATTTTAAGAGCAGAAAAAAATGATAAAACTCACCACTGCCAGTGTTACCTAACTGATGCAGGTAAAATAAGGAATGAGGACCTTCAGGAGGAAGGCTGTCTGGGATATTGCCTGATTTGAAATGTTTTTATAAATGTGCTGAAAATATCTTAAAATAATGATTAGGATGTTCATAATGAACGTGCGATTATGAATGTGAAAAATATTTAATTATTTAAAAAAATACTACTGTGTTATATACATTACTGATGTAGCCTACGGTTTGGGGTCATAAGATTTATTTGATCAAAAATACAGTAAAAATAGTAATATTGTGAAATATTATTCAAATTTAATATGACTGTTTTCTATTTTAATGTCTTTTAAAATGTAATTTATTCATGTGATTATTCAGTCATTAATGCTCGTTTGGTACTCAAGGAACATTGTTATTATTATCAGTGTTGAAAAGTGTTCAGCTTAATAATTTTTTTAGGGAAACTGTGATTTTTTGGGGGGGATTCCTGAATGAATGAAAAGTTCAAAAGAACAGCATTTATTTGAAATAGAAATGTTTTGGAGCTTTTAAACAGTATTTTGATCATCTCTAATTTCAGTGTTCCGGTAAAATTGTAGGACTTGTTTTTGTCCCATATCTGAAGAAACAGGGCAGACTTTTTATGAAATTTTCATCACCACCACCACCACCCCTTTCCAGCCACATCAACCATCCAAAAACCATAATACTGGCTAAAACAGATAAACAGTGAATAGAAATGTAATCTTTTTACCCATTTTCTGAGAGAAAGAGAGACCCGTGCCAGTCACCATAAATGTAAAGCACACACACACTCACACACACGCACACACACACTTCTAACTAATCAGCCCTATTGAATTCAACCAACAATGGGCGCTCATCCTCTGGCCACCCAAGCAGCACAGCAGATCATGTGTTCCTTCTTTTGTTCTCACCCAATTTTTTTTCCTCCCCTTTTTGCCTGCCCCATATAGACACTGCTTTGCTCTGATTGTTGCCATCCAGACGCAGCTATCTGTTGTTAAAGGTGTCAGCTGTTATCTCACCCGTACATTACAGACTATTTAAAAGATTCTTTCAGTTTGTGCCAGCTGCTGCCCTCCATTTCTGCAGCACGGCTCTCTCTAAACTGCTCTAACAGTTGTGTTCTCACACACACACACAGAGCTCTGTCTTTAAATCTCAGTCTCAATCTGCTCTGATAAAGTTTATAGAACGGAATGGAAGGGAGAGAGTCAGACCCCCCATTTTGAATCACACAGTGCCAGTGCCGTTTGGCTCCCGCAGCTCACGATACGCTGCCAAAGCCAGACATGAATGAGAGACAGCCCTATCGCTCCTGCGATCAGCTCTCTCTCTCTCTAGTTTCCTCACTCTGAGCATGTTCAGTACGTCACAGAGCTCCTCAGGAACATGTAGTTAAACTACGTCAGCTGTCCTAATCTCAGTGCTTCCCAACGGAAGCTGTTGAAAGCTCCGGACCTCCAGTGAAGATATTTAGCGTATTTTCAGGATTTTATCTAGATACTGCTTTTTTTTTCTAATATATTGCATTTTTTATGGTCACAAGATGCTCTGCGTCTTGGCACGTACATCAAGAATTTTCCTACCTTGCTTTGGTGTTTATAACCTGTTAAGTGCCAGAGGATACCGTTTAAAGTCACATTAAATCTTTCCACTAAATCCTGTTATTTACATTAATGCAGAAGCTGCCTAAACTTAACATTTGAATGATAACTGAGTGTATTTAAACTTTGATTTTCTTGTTGGCCCATAAATTTTCTCAGTAGGTACACTTACATGCACTAATTTTCATCAAGCTAAATGAATCCAGAAATGCTGCAAAAATATTTCAGAAGAGTTTTCATTTGTTGAAAATAAACTAGGAATGTTAGAAATAAGTAAAATATATGTGAATTCTATTCCTCGCAGAGTGTATGTGATGAATCTGATTGAGAAGATGGTTGGATTCAAACATTTACATCCATTTAATCCAGTTGAAATTTAATTCAGATCAAGCTCAATCAGATCAATTAAGATGTTTACATGAAGGCTTTTAATGTGATTGATCCATCAATTCGATTACTATAGATTATTTGGGTGCATGTAAACATAGCTATTGTAAGTACATTGCAAGGCATTGTAGTTTCACATCAGCAAATTTTGACAAGGAAGCAGCTTTCAGCATGTTCCTTTTGAGAAACTGAAACTCTAACATGTAGAACGTGTTCGTGCCCCACGGCTTCAATCGCTGCTCTCTGACTCCACAAGGCAAAACCCTTGACCCGCTCTCTGTCTTTCCTGATACTAAGGGGCCTCGACAGTAACTTCAAAAACCAGAGGTGTATCAGATTCAGACAGGCCTGAGGTAGCTGACAGATGAGCCCGTGTTGTGGGGAGCCGAGGAATTTATAGCACACGCCTTTCATCTCCATTGGTGGGCTTATTGTACTGAGGATACTAGCCTGGGGAGTCACAACAATAAAACAGGAAGTGTGGAGCTGATACATCTAAACTGCCTTCCCGCCCCTCACCTAATCACCTCTCACATCTTTTTAGTATTTACTCATCCAAAATAGTGCGGCTTTTTGTTTTGAGTGACAAAATTTGTTTGGTGTAACATATACAAACAACATCAAAATATGATAATGTTTCAAACAAAAAGCAGCCACTGAAGAAAAACAATAAGAGTCGAAAAGATTTTTTTTAATTTTTTTTATTTTGTTAGTTGAATTCCTATAAAGGGTGAAGGAAATGATGGTCACAAATGGTTTTTCTTTTCTTTTTTCCTCAAAGTTTTCTGAAGTCACAGTGTTTTAGACAATAACAAAAACAGAAACTCTTCAAATCTTTACATGAAGAAGGAAAGGCAAAGAGTCTACACAAGGTGGACAATCGTAGCCACCCCTTTCCTTCATTATTTCCAACAGCAATATGAAGATTTCAAAGCCCGCTCCACCCAAACTCCCCCACCCCCAAAACAAACAAAATCTCAGAAACAAATAGATATAATTATATATTTATATTTATAATATATTTACTCTTTAAAAATATAACTTCAGTCTAGTGACTAACATCTGTACAAACTACAAAAATAAAATTTAATATAAATAATTTATATGGCATGACATACATTTGAAACAAAACCCCTATGCAGGACCCCCATCCCCTACCCTTGTCTCCTGTCTGCTCAAGCCACTTCTGTCCTTAAGCTGTACATGTGCTTTAGATTGCGTACTTTGTGTTGCTTTGTTTTCCAGATACAGTAGCTACTTGGTTTGTTTCCGTTAAAAAACATATTTTGTTACATAAAGAGAGAGAAAGGAAAGGAGAGTGAGAGAAGCTGCCACTTACATTAACACTTTTTCCCTGCATTTAATCTGGCAGTGACATGACCAATACTGAATGAGTGAGCTTTTATCAGAAATCGGACCTAAGAAAGAGAACTGAATTGCAGACAGAATACTTGGAAGACTAGCACCAGAGCTGTTTATCTGTCCCTACACTGGCCTTGTGGGAGAAGCCCAGAGGGCAACTACCAGGTAAACAATTGCGCAGGGCTTTTGCTATTTACAAATCAGCCAACAAGATGACAAAAAAGAGAACACAAACAAGCAAACAAAAATCTCCTTTTGCACTCATGCAAAATTCCCTTTCTGAATTATATTTGGGTAAACAATGTTTGTCTGATGTCTCCCAAACTTTAGCTGGGGCATATATAGTGACAAACTGAAGCTTACTCATGTATGGCTAAAATAACCATAAAGGAAAATCAAAAAAGTGTCATTTAACCACCCCTTCAAGTATATAAATGTAGACTGCAAATGAGTATATAATGGAACAATGTAACAGGAAACACTAGACCCATATTCCTGCTGTTCACTGCAAACTGTACTAGACATAGATCATTTCACACTTACAAGGACAAGTAAAACCATGAAAAGTCATAAAACAGATGATAACATTACAATGATAGTCCATATCAGTGACAATGTTGACCCTTAACAGTATAGTGATGTATTGCTGAACAGTTTGACAAATTAATTTTGTAAGAAAATAAGTTGAGAAGGCACAATGGTTGCTGTCAGTAAAAAGTCAAATAAATAGGCTAAAGGAAAAAAAAAACTGAGGAAATTTTAACTGAGAAAACAGAAAAACTGTTATCTATACAGGTCTTGATTTTGTACAGTGCAATCAAAGATAAGTCTACATCTTTGAACAATACAGATAAGCTTCCTATTGGCTGCAGTTTAAGAACTTGTTAATATAAAGTTAAATCTTGGCTTATGTTGGGGAAAGGGGTACTGCATATTTTCAAGACACGTAATCTTAAAATTTGAAGTGTAGCAGCAAAAAAAAAAAAAAAAGGAAAAAAGAGAACACTGACCTTGCATTTCAATAACCTAATATCATTTCACTTATTTTACATATAGCACATTTTATAATCTATACAATGGAGGGAACAAGGCCTCCAAATCCTCTTATACATCTTACTTTTACACAAGAGAATACACAAGTTATACAGCACATTTTAAAATAGTTTCCCTCTTTTTAGTATTAAAATATATATATTTATAAATGTCTAAGAAGACCTTTTTAATAATCTTAAAATAAATCCTCTTGTCTGTGTGAGGTCTATGTACAGTTCAAAGAGATAAAAGACACCGGGCTGGGGTTGGGAACTTCCCAAAACAGCCAGAGATTCCAGACAAAGGGATGTGGGGGCTGGGAGCAGTCTAGCAATCTTTGGCTGCTTGGATCCATGCACCACCTGTAACACATGCAAAAGACAGAACATCGTTATGACCAGTACAGACAGCTTTGTGCATTTTCATAACAATCTAAACTACAGAATTCTCTAGTATTGGGATTTGAAATCTATGGGAAGGTCAGAGTCTTTACCTAGCGCCTGGTTAGCTTGATGCTGGTTTTTCTCTGTAGATTCCAGATCTTGAAGTTCCAAAGAGTCCCTCTTATAATGTGTAGCCTTCCCATATGTTTGAGAAGTCCTTTTAGAGTCATCAAAACAGTCTGACTCGTTATTCTCAAAACCCTCATGCATGTAACCCTGGTATGACCCCGGCAAACTGGGGTGCACTGCCACTGTCACAGAGGCTGTTGCTGTAACCATAGTGATTGCATTGTTTGGGCGCTGGAATGCCCCAGGGCTGTGGGCTGGGGCTGTAGTCCTGTTTTGCTGCTGCCCTCTCCCTGGTTGTGGCCCTGGGCCACACTGAGTAGTCCTACGAGGACAGTGGGTCCTGTCGCTAGGTAAATGTTGTCTCCTCTGCCCTTGGTACTCGTGTTTGTTGTCCCACCGTGTGATCTGCGAACTGACTGAGTTGACTGCATTCTGCTTGGACTCACTGTTCTGTCCTTTAGAGATGTTTTCGTTAAAAGGTTTCACCACCTTGGAGGCAAGAACAAGCACAAACACATTACAAAAGTGTTCAAGCGCTACATCGCAAGCAGTTTGATTCATAATTTTTTTCTGTCAGGTCGACTCACTGTGAGCTTAGGGAAGCTGGGGTTCTTGCTGGCTTCAAGCAGGATATGAGAGGTTGGTGGTTGAGCTGGAGACGTGATGTATGCGCTCCTGTCACAGTACTTGTACTCCTCCTCGCCGATGCCAGAGGTGGTTGTGGTTTCAGAATAGTATTCGGAATCAGAGGTCTCAGAGAACGCCTGACGTGGTCCCTTGGGGATGTGCCCAGCGTAATACCCGTGGTGGTTCATAGGAGGAGGCATGGGCTCAGGAGAGGGACTTTGCAAATGATTGCCATTGTTAGCGGCTACGACCTCAGCTGGGGGGCCCATGAGCGAAAGCAGTACCGGAAGTAGCACCAAACCATTAAGGATCCCCAACAATGTCAGTATGGCCAACACTGCAAAGAAGTATCTGCAGGCAAGAACACAAATGAAGAGAATGTTAACATTAAAACAGCCACCAAACATCCACAGCATGTTCAAACATGATATGAGACAATAGGGTCATCATCTGAGAGGAAGGTGATATCCAAGAGTTCCTGTTGGATGTTGCTTCCCCTCTCATCCATAATTTCTTTCCCTACATTTCCTCTCTCTTGGTGACCTAACAAAGCTGGAGAGAAATTCCTGGGTTCCATCTTCGTAGTGAGTACTAGCTCTCTCTCCCTCTGGGAGCCCTCATCTATCACCACTGCCCTGCCACTTCCTGAGGAGATGTGTTTACATTAGTGAACAGATTCTACGCGTCAGAAACACTCACCCCTCTCCATTGCTTTTCTCCCTCTGCTTTCTTCGCTCCCTCTGTCCTAAAAGCTGCCATTGCTGTTAATGTAATTTTCTCCTCAGAAACTTAATACCCCCTCTTATTGAGATCCTATTTCACCCTGGCCAGGGCACGTCACCTCTATGTTTACGCTGAGCAGGCCAGGCCAGACCTTTGCTTTCTACCTTTTTTTTCCTCCTACTCTCTGTCCCTCCTCCTGGCAATCAGCAGCCATACTGGCTCAAGAGCTAATCACGAAACACTAGTGTGGAGATCTGCTGAAAGGTATTTCTTTCATGTGCGATAATCTCTTATTTGCAAAACTGTAAAACTGACCCTAGAATCCATCAACAACACTTTCTAAGGTCAACTAGAATTCCGTGTGCAAAAGGGATTTGTTCTGATAAAAATCTCTCTCTGAAACCAGTATGATTAAGACTAAAACTAAGACCAGCTATTTTCTCAGTGGAGGTGACTAAAGCAGGAACCTCAATCCAGTGCTGAAGACTAGCAGGAAACACCGCCCTCCACCTCCAGAGCCAAGAACATGGAGGTCTGGTTGGCACAGGCGCTAGCGGGTCTGGTGGAGCAGTGTGAAGTGGTTCAGAGTTGCTTAAGGCTGGCAGCAGCGCCGAAAACGTATGTTTGAATGAAGGGGCCAAGGGAGAGGGTGGTGAATGAGGTTTCCCAGGCTTTAGCTCATGGGTGAGCTCTAGCAGTAAAGGCTAGAGATATAAGGCTTAGAAGAGCTGTAGCAGTTTTGCCCTGTATACTGGCTTGCGTGTTAACATCCAGTGCTCACTAATAGGCTGCAGGGCTGTGAGGGTGTCTGCGCCTCTGTGCTTCAGCTCAAAGCATTGAGGGAGGGCCCTGATTCACCACAAGAAAGACAGTGCATGAGAAAATTAGAGAGCACTCCAGTTAAAT
>JAFVLL020036711.1:0-22605 GCA_021397915.2 Tor tambroides | reverse complement strand
GGAAACTGTATAAAGCCAGCAAAATCATTTGTAGCACTTTAGTGAATGTTTACCAAGTAAGAGCATGTCAAATCCCTGTTTCCTCCTTAAAATGTCTAGGAAATTAATATTGCGTGCGGTGTTTGGACATCTCTTATGAGCTGTTCAGTTTCTTTTTTAATAGCTATTTTTGTGTTTTTATTTTGTGTTTGGCAATCATTTGTCTTTAGTACATTTTCTAGTTGACTCGCTCAATATTAGGTTGGCATCAAAAAAAATGGCAGAATTGAAAAGGAACTCTTGATTATACCTCTTCTTGGAATCATATGTGTGCCCTAGCGATCAGTCCTGTTCCTGATTTCCAACTAGATTAAACTGGGACTTTAATGCCCACTTTTAGTGTTTGTTTTGAGGACAGAATGTACTTCCTTTTGGGTTGTGCATGCATAGTTGTTCCTGTTGTTGATGTGAGCTGTGTATAATCTGAAGCAGGTATATAAAGGACAGGTCTTAAGATAGTAGTCAATTTAGCTTGCACTGTTTGAGGACTCTTTTGTTAGGTAAGCAGAAGACATTCAAAGTCGAGCGGACCATTTAGTGTGAACACATTTCCTACTTTAGTTTAGTTATATAGTCAGTGCTTTTTAGCCTTATTTCAATTGTTGCATATGAACAGTGTGTTTTGTGTTGAAAATATTTAAAAGATTTTTAAAATGTGCCTTTAAGAAAAAAAGCAAAAACTGAAACACTGAAAAAAATATTTTGCTCTGTTATATTTCCTTTTTTTCTTTCTTTGTTTTTGTACGTTGTCAGTGTGGAGTGAGTTGTGTTTCGATTGGGTTGAGATGCAGTGGGATTGATTTAGTTTTGCTTCACTTTATGTGTGTGTGAATGTATTTGTGTGTGTTTAAATATCATACATACTAGTTGTCTTTGAATAAACTGAAGTGCGGTGTCATGATAGTGAGATATAAGCTATTATTTCTGTTTTGAGTTCAAAAGGCCAGTTGCCATGAATTTTTTCTTCTAATACATACCAGTTAAATTGCAATTTTAACAACTTTGTTAAAAGAGGTAATGGCTTTTTTATTTTCTCTGTCTGAACAATTTGAGGATTATGCTGCATTAAGATGTTTTTCCCCTTGCAGTGTAATTTTTATGCTTTTAAACTGCATAAAATAAAAATCACCGCCTAAATGGCCATTGGATGTATCGTGACACTTTAAATCGCTATGTACCGCATGAAGTGTTTGGTCATCTGATTTAATCATCACTTTGTCATTCATCTACAGACACTAAAACTTGCAATATGTGAGCTCACCAGTTCTGCATCACTACACTGATGTCGGTCGTCCTCATTTTGTTCTCCAGTAATAACAATGTACATCTGTTTTACCTTGATCTCTCAGTATCATGTGTAAATATGGATTGTAAATTATCGCTTTAAAACTTGTACATTTAACAAACGCATGGAGATTTGCTTTCCGTCACTCTCTCCCCACCAAAGATATGAACGTTCCCAATTGTCTGTTGGTAAACATTTACAGTTGTTTGTTCTGTAAAAACACCTGTACACACCCTTTCATGTCTATGTAATATGTAACTTTTTTGTTTTAAACAGTACAGCACCAATAAAAGAGGAAAACTGAAATAAATTGCCTTTTCTTTGGTTATGTTTTAAACTCCATTTGAGTTTATATGATTATAATTTGATATCATTTTAGTATATATATATATATATATATATACACAGTGCCTTGCAGATGTATTCAAACCCCTTCATTTTTTTCACGTTTTATGTTGCAGCTTTATGTTAAACTGCATTAAATTACTTTTTTTTCCACATCAATCTACACTCCATACACCATAATGGCAAAGCAAAAACAGAACTGTCACAACTTTGTAAATTTATAAAAAATAAAAAATCTGAAATAAGTTGCATAAGTATTGAAACCCTTAACTCAGTACTTAGCTGAAGCACCTTTATACCCTCAAGTCTTTTTTTGTTTGATACGACAAGCTTTGCTCATCAGCATTTGGCAATTATCTGCCATTCTTCACCTCACCTGTTCACCTCTCAAGCTTTTAAGTCACGCGATATAAGGCGAGATGTGAAAGTTCAGCCACTCCATGTGGGTGTATTCATGGTACAAGGGACGTAAATAAATTGTTGCGGTGAAGCTAGTTTATACTGCTGTCAGAAATACATACAAAATTCGTTTTCTAAATTTATTTAAGTTATTGCAGAAAATGGCAGTTTACGTAAAAGCAGTCGAGTCGGTTTTGTTGAAAAGATAATAGTGAGCTCCTCACTGAAGAGCGACATGCTGATGTGCTTTCGGATCATTAATATTTCATCACGTCACACATTTATTCCAGCTCTCAAAAACAAAGGTGAGTTTCTTAACCATGCGTTCTGCTGTAAAGTAACTGATTAACGATCATGTTCACCGCATTACTCAGATGCTCTACTGAAATGCTCTTCAGGGTGGCCAGATCACATAGTAAATTCTGTGGATTTTGTATGTCCTACAAGATGACTGAGGACTCAACAGACGCCCAAATCAAAGCCTTGAAAAGACCAGCAAATGATACGCATGTTGAGACAGATCATGAAGACAAGAAGCTTAAAACAAACCAGGATGAGAGGAAATACCCCAAGAAAAAGGTGGCCCTGCTGATGGCATATTCAGGCAAAGGGTATTATGGGATGCAGGTAAGTTATGATGCAGCTTAGTGATTTATACAAGTTATGATGATGCAGCTTAGTGATTTATACATTACTGTGTTGTCCAAGCATTAATACTTGTCCTGTGCATCCAGAGAAATGCAAAGAACTCTCAGTTCAGAACCATTGAGGATGAACTGGTCACTGCCCTTGTGGGAGCAGCATGTATTCCAGAGGGCCATGGAGATGACATGAAGAAGATGTCTTTCCAGCGGTGTGCACGAACGGATAAGGTGAATACTTTAACCTGATGCTTCATTACTTCATATTTTATAATAAAATGTTGTATTTTATTATAGTGAGGGTAATTAAAACCATAAACTGTTTACTTGAAATAAATGTAATATAAAATTATATATATATATATAAAATACACACATATAAATCATTCTTTCCCTATTCTTCCTTGTTCATTAAAATGGGTATAAAATCACACATATATATGTATATATATGTATATGTGTGTGTATATATATATATATATATATATATATATATATATATATATATATATATATATATATATAAATATTATTATTATTATTATTATATTTTTTTTTTTTTTTTTTTTTATTTATTTATTTTTTTTTTTTTTGGTTATAAATGTATAATTGCTGATTTCTTCTCATTGCATTAACAGGGTGTTTCTGCTGCGGGTCAAGTTGTGTCTCTGAAGGTGTGGATGATTGACAACATCCTGGACAAAATTAATGCACATCTGCCACCTCACATAAGAATTTTAGGTCTGACCTTTATTATTGACTTATTTCCTGTTCAATGACAGATATTAGTGTTATATTAGTATTATTTATAAACTATTATTCTATTTATTAATATTTTAAAACAGCTTTTATTTTTATATTTTCCGTTTCATTTTAGTATTTTTTTTTTTTTTTGTGCTTTTATTTTTTTTGTATATTTCTCTTTAGCTTTTACTATTTTTATTTCAGTTCTGATTTTACTCATTTTAATACTACAGCTTAATTTTATTTTATTTGAGTTAGCTGCCATGATTTGTTTTTTTTTGTTTGTTTTTTTTAAGAATTGTTTAATTTGTGTAATATTTATATTTTATATTATTTCAACTTTATTCCGATTAACAAAAGATTTTTAACAGTGTTAGTTAACAAGGACAACACTGATGGAAATCCGTAAATCATGTACATGTACATCATTTAAATCTTCTTAAACTTGCAGGTTACAAGAGAGTCACAGGAGGCTTCAATTCCAAAAACAACTGTGACGCCAGAACATATTCCTACATGCTTCCCACTGTGTCTTTCTCCCCAAAGGACTATAACCAGGAGGACATTTCATTCCGTCTGAGTTCAGAGACCCTTCAGAAGGTCAACCGCTTATTTGGCCTATATAAAGGCACCCACAACTTCCACAACTTCACTTCGCAAAAAGGTCCACGGGACCCCAGCGCCAAGCGCTACATCACCCACATGTCCTGTGGAGAGCCGTTTGTGAGGCAGGAAGCTGAGTTTGCTGTCATCACAGTAAGAGGCCAGAGCTTCATGATGCACCAGATCCGGAAGATGATCGGTCTTGTGATTGCTGTAGTTAAAGGATATGTGAATGAAGGAGTGATCGAGAGGAGCTGGGGAGAGGACAAAGTTGACATTCCCAAGGCTCCTGGGCTTGGGTTAGTGCTGGAGAGGGTGCACTTTGACCGATACAACAAGCGCTTTGGAGGAGATGGTATCCATGAGACTCTGGAATGGACCGAGGAAGAAGAAGCCATCACTGCTTTTAAGGATAAGCATATTTATCCCAGCATCGTGGAGACTGAGCTCCAGGAGAAGTCCATGGTGAACTGGATGGCTACACTATATATCCATGATTTTGAAGCCACAGCCACAGGAAACCAAGAGCGCAAAGTGGGTATTGTTTTGCTGGTTTGTTTGAAGGAATAATACTAATGAGTATGCACTAAATACGAATTCCACATGTTATTTAATATTTATCCAAATGCCTTTTTTTCAGGATGATGAGGAAGATGGAAACGTATCTGACTGAATCACTCAGAAGCAGACTTCTTTTTGTTTTAATCTTTTGTTTTGGTTTTTACTTGTGTGCTAACATTAATTTCCAAAGATTCCACTGTAATTAAAATTCTGAAATAAAAACATGATTTTATTAAGGCTTGTTGCAGTCTTCCCTTAAACTGTTTTCTTTCCGTTAAACAGTTTTAAAGTCTATTTGCAAGAAAGTGCACAGTTCAGGTTTAGACCATTTATTCTAATAGATTGTTACTGGGTTATACTTTTGTGTATAATAAATACTGGGTGCATTACAAAGTGTTTTCTCAAAACAGCCATGGCTTAAAAAGGTGTTTCTCTCTCTCTCTCACTGGAGACACTAGAAATTGCCATCTTTTAAATGTAATAATTTCCAGAATTTGTCCATGACACACCAATTTATATTGAACCTGATTTCACTCCGTAATCACAAAGAATTCTGATTGGTCCAGACTGATGGGCGCGGTGAAAAGTAACTCGTATCACGTGATGAATGTATCCGACACATTGCTGAATCAGCGCTTTTGGCAAAAATTCACACCTTAATAATGACTTGAAGTTCGTTGCAAATAATTGAATTGAAAAGTTATACAAGAGGAATTATCTCTGCCTCAACTGACATCGGCTTCATGCAGTTTTACCAGTTTATTCCTTTTCTATGGTAAACACCACCTGACCACTAGGGGCGACCTCATTCTTTGACATGAACACACCAACACATTTTTAGTGAAACAATCATGGCGACGTCCACGGACAGCAACGTGAAAGAAGAAAACATTCAGGTTTCATATAAGAAAGTCATAAATACTAAAACAGTTCGTGTAATACAAAACAAGAAACATGCTAACGACATATTCGACGTCATTGAATATTTGCAGGTAACGTTATGTGATTCTTATTTCATAGTGGACTCAGCACGTTATGTTCTGGTCTATAAATTCCTGTTATAAAACTTTTTTTTTTCTCACTTGCAGTCCGAAAATGATAAAGAAATCATTTTCGCCACCAATGCTTGCAAAAGGATTTTCTGTCAATTGTTCTACAGAGGAGATCTTTATGTTGGTGATCTGCCTGAAGAAGACGACCTCATGAGTGGTAAATTACTACATCTTAAGATCATTGAATAAACAAAGTTAAAGTATTAGACTGGCATCTGACTGTCCAGTTTATCTGTATTTTACCAAGAGCAATGTGTACATAGCCAGAGCACATTGCATTATTACATATTGTGTATGCAAAACCAGCTATCAAGCTGTACCCCATTTATTTATTGTTTGTTTAATAATTTATTTTCATATTTGTATATTTGTATGTTTTATTTTATTTATTTATTTTTTGTAATCAAATCTAAAAAATAAACTTAAACGGTAAAATTTCCAGGTGATCGCAGTGCTGAAGAGAAATACCGTATATTCATGAGACACCGTTACAACAACTGTGTGGAAAATCTGCTGGAAAACATAGGCCATGAAGCTTTCCAAGTGAAGGTGAGTGAAAGTAACATGATGGTTTAGTTTTTATAAACGTTGAAGTTTACATATGCAGTAGATTGGAATATAAACAAATCAGATATTCTGATGACTATGATATGAGACTAGTGTTGTTTTAATATTTTATATATATATATATATATATAGTGCTGTCAAACAATTCATCGTGATCCAAAATGGGTACAGTCATTTTAGACACTTCCAAAACTGTTGCAACAGAGATGGAATTACAATTTTTAAATACATGAATTATGTTTTCATCTTTTTTGCCACAGTTTTGAAAGTGCCTTTTTCTGTTCTAAAGAAGGGGGTGTCCCAATACTTTTGTCTATATAGTGTATGTACAAGTCATTGGTGTTTGGTAAAGAGTTTTTGGCTCAAGGTCTGCATTTAAATGCATTTAAATTTAAAGTTATGTTAGAATAGAAAAGGGTCCTGTTCAAACTGTTGCTATAAAATTAGAAGCACATAATTCTCTAGAATATCAATATATGCTTTAACATTAAGATTTGTACTCATGGAAATTACTAAAGTAGTCAAACCTGTTCATTAGAAGGGGGTGTCCCAATACTTTTGGCTATATATATATATATATATATATATATATATACTATTTGGCTATATGTATATATATACTATTCTCCTCATATGTAAGTTGCTTCGGATAAAAGCGTCTGCTAAATGACCAAATGTAGATAGATATATAGTTTTAATTTGATATGTTTATGTCGGTTTTATTAATTTTAGCACTTCAACTTAAGCTTATTTATTTCACTTAGTTGCCAAGATAACATCTTATTTTTTATGATTTAATTTTGAGGTTTTCATCTAATATGTACATTTTATTTTATTTCAGCTTCATTTCAATTACTGGAATAGTTTTACTTTTAGTTAACAATAACAGCTGTGTAACAGACTTGGGGAACTCCCATATCTGACATATCTGTGTGATTTATGTCCATTATTTTCATATTTTCCAGGAGGCGTCCCTCTGTGCACTGATGAAGTTTGTTGCAGCGGAAGGCAGACACCCTCTGCAGAATCTGGACTTGATTGAGCACTACAGCTTTCCCAGGGAGCTCTTACGGGTTGGTTTTCTTTACAACTACAGATATTGATGTATGTTGCACATTGAAGAATATATGAATAACGCTCTCTCATGTGCACAGACCCTGGTGGAGCAAATTCTCTCAAAGAAAGAAGACATGTCACTGCTCATCTCCAGGTTTCAAGAGTTTTTGGAGATGGACGATGTGCGCTTCTACGTCATGAGTTCAGTACGAGACAACATGTACAGAGTCATGGGCCAAAACAAAAAGGTGAGTGTGGTTGTGTTTACATTGCCAGTTTTTCTGCATATTTATTCTGTATTACCAATTCTACAGGCTTATTTTTCTGTTTTTTAGGCTGTGATTCCTGTATATCAGAATAATGTGTTCACACTCCTCTCAACCATCAACGTACCCAGCCACAGATCAAAAATTAAAAAGTTTCTTGTCAAACAAACATGTAAGTTTGTTTTATTACCGTGGCATTGTCCCTACAAGACATTATCATTCATAAACACTATTTCTCCCTGTGCTTTGTAGACAAACCTGAAAAATGGAAAGTATCCAAACTAAAGGTAAATACTTTTATTATAAATTTCTGCATTTATTTTCCTAAAGTTTATTCTGACATTATAAATATATACATTTTTCCATATAGGAGCATAAACGAGCTTTTGAGCAAATGTGGCTGCTGTTTCTCAAGTTCAGGGTAAAACAAGCCTCACTATAGCATCACAGTTTATACTCATTACCTATAAAGACCTTTCCTAAGGTTATTTTGAGGTTCTTAACTGGTGTTTGGGCTCCCATAGTTACCTAGCAGCATGTACAAGAAGATCCTGGTGATCCTTCATGAGTCCATAATGCCACAGATGAGTGATCCCACACTTTTGATTGATTTCCTGAGTGCTGCATATGACGTTGGTGAGTCCAGGGTGTACTAAAAGATTGAGTACAAAATATGAATGAAATTATTATTCATGACATTGTCTGTTATTCAGTTATATATCTGTAATGCACCTGTTTTTCTCAGGTGGGGCGATCAGTTTGTTGGCTCTGAATGGCTTGTTCATCCTCATCCATAAACATAATTTGTAAGTATTAAACCAGGCAATTCTCTGATCGACATGAACGTTTTAATAATTTAATATTTAAAAAAAAAACATCTTTGTTGTCTAGGGATTACCCAGATTTTTATAAGAAGCTGTACAGTCTGCTGGATCCCTCCATCTTCCATGTCAAGTACAGAGCACGTTTCTTCCACCTGGTGAACATCTTCCTCTCTTCAACGTAAGTTTGCCCTTTACACTTTTATTTTGGCTAAAGATCAATTTGAGCATCAGTACATAAATGTTGGGTTTTGTTCTTAAATACAGTGGAATAGTAACCCATTTGCTCTGACAGACATCTGCCGGCCTATCTTGTGGCAGCATTTGTGAAGCGTTTCGCTCGCCTGTCTCTCACAGCGCCACCTACAGCTCTCCTAATACTTCTGCCATTCATCTGTAATCTCATTCGCCGGCATCCCTCTTGTAGAGTTCTCATCCACAGGCCCAGCGCTGCAGAAGGTATGTCACTCATAGAATGATCAAATTATTATTAATTTAAAATATATACTTATTTATTTATACAGATTTTTTTGATCATTTATTTAATATTTATATATATTTAAAATGTTTTATTTGTGTATAAATTACTGTTTATGTGTGTGTGTGCGTGTGTGTGTGTATATGTATTATTTTGTACTTTGTGTATTTATTTTATTTTTTAAAAATACATATACTTGTTTTATTTTAATTTAAAACATATACATTTATTTATTATAAATTACTTATTTAAATGTATTAATTACTAGTTCTAAAAGAATTGTATTTATTTTGTATTCTTTTAATCTATACATTATTATTTTGTATTTATTTGATATTTTTTAAATATACACATTTATTTTTATTAATCTAAAATATGTACATTTACAAATATATACATATACGTATTTTATTTATTGTATTTATTATTTATTTATAATTTTCGTTTATTACTTTTTTTGTATTTATTTAATAATATACACATCTATTTATTTGTTAAATTATTTATTTAAAATGTTTTGTATTAAATAATTTTTGTATTAATTACTATTTATTCTAAAAATCCATTCATTTATTTAATTTATTATTCATGGGATACAGGGACTATTGTCATTTTTTTATTTATTATGAAAAATTGTTCTTGACTTTTTTTTTTTTTCTTAATCAGAGCCTTGCGATGATCTATATGTGATGGAGGAGGAAGATCCGGCTCACTGTCATGCTCTGGAGAGCAGTCTATGGGAGATCAAGGTAAAACTAAATCCGAGACATAAATCTTCATATTGTTCTTTATTTAGAGCTGTCCTTTCTGACATTTAAATTCTGACTGCCTCACCATCAATAAACTCGACAAAGAATTAACCTTTGAATATCTAAAAGGACGTTCAATCTTTTTTTAGACTTTGCAGAAGCATTACCACCCAGATGTGGCCAAGGCTGCCATGAAGATCAACGAACCACTTACTGAAGAAGAGGAAGATATCAGTGAGCTGCTAGAGCTCTCGACATTTGAGGTAATTAACAACATTTGGTCCATACATTACTAGAAAATGATTTTTGAATTTTGATAGTTATATTTGCCATGTGTTACAAGTACAAAATTGTTAAACTAATCATTATCCCCTTCACATTTTGTATGGCAGGTAATGGAGCGAGAACTCAAAGCTGAAAGGAAGACGATACCGCTAGAGTTTGATACAGCCACAGAGCTCCTGAAGAGCCCTAGAGAGGTGCTTGGAGTGCACTTTTCTCTAGAGTAACCAGTCTTATTTGCAGATATGATCTTTCAAAAATGTATTCTTTGTATTAAAAAAAGTTTGTGCAGTCCATTCTCCAGGCTGAAGAAATAAACATTTGCAAGAAATGAGCATGTGCTGAATGTTTTGTGACCTCTAGTGAGTGTTAATCAGACTACAAAACAACAGTACAAAGAAATTATTTAAAGAATACCATGGTACAAAACAGTTTGTTTTGCTGCTTGATATTGCAAACTGGTGTGTTTTACAATATTATTTTAATGTATTACTTTAATTATGAACACAGTGGTTTGTAGTGCAAACAGATTAACCGTTTACTGCACTTTGTTATTCTTGCTATTTCCCTGTAGCGGCTAATGAACCGGAAGTCTTGCACATTCACAGAAAACGGCTTATTTCCGCGTTGAAAAATAAGGTGGATAATAAAAACAGTATTACGCAAAAATACAACCTCTTTGTTTTGCATAAACATACCATACTCAATGTGATTCTGTTCTTTTCCGTTGCTGCTACTACAGCATGTCGTTTTGCTCCAACCCTCTAGGCGTCGCTAATACGAGTACGTTCATTCCAGTACGCGGCAGTGATAAATGAAGTGCTTCTCTGTTATTGTACTGAAGTTCGCTCTAGTGTTAGGATTTTTCTGTACCGCTTTTGCAAAAATGTCCGCCGAAAGTCTCGCTAAAATCCCAGAGGTTGATTTAGATCCCAACGGCGTCTTCAAATACGTCCTCATACGGGTGCACAGCAAAGACGACGAATCATATATTGATATTGTGAGAGGATACGCATGGGCCGAGTATCATGGTAGGGATCCGTTCAAGTGTTTGAATGAATGACAGGTGTTAGGGAAGAGTGTGCACATTTATTGAGTGTGAGAAAATACATTTTAAAGACGTTTTAAAGCTGTAGTTGAATGGCAGCTGCCAAATGTTGATTTTGGTTCAGACAAACTTTATTAACATGCTAAAACATTGTATACTGTTTGAGGCCTTTTTAATCAGTGTAAGATTAAATTGAGTAAGATATATTCACCTATTAACTTACACCGGTGATACTATTCAATACTGTTATTTTTTTAAAGCATCTGTGATTTTAACGATTTTTTTAAGCGAACGAATTGATCGATCTTGTTCACTTTTATGCGTTGACTCGTATTTTTCGTCTCCGTCTGCATAAACAGCCAGTGAATGAATCTTTTTCAGTAAATTGACTCAAAAGGTTCGCGTCACTGGGAGAAATAGAATGTTTAGCATATTGAATTGTAATTGGTCTCCTTTTTTGTATATTGCTTTGTGATTGGTCTTTTATTTCTTACAACAATTAATCATCTATTTTGCATATTACTATTATTTTCTCTTTCTCTGTATTAATTTTCAACTTTTCTAGCTTTCATTTACTAACGTTTTTTTACTGCAGAAAAGCCCTTGAGTTTAAATACAAAATTGTATATTACCGTATCTTTCTAGATATGTATTACAGTTTTTGGGAACTTTCTCACACATTTGATAGGAGAAAAAAAGTTTCTTTGTGTTTAGCTACAAAACCTTCATAACATTGTATCTCCTCAAGCTGATATCTATGACCGTGTGGCTGGCGAACTGGAGAGAGGTGGAGGAGTGGATTGTGAATGTCTCGGAGGTGGAAGAATCAAACATGACAGTGCTGCAAAAAAGATCCACGTCTACGGTTATTCCTTGGTACGCATAATGTCCCAGTGTTAAACGCTATATATTCCTTCAGTCGGATGAACCAGTAATCAGTTCCTCTTATTTTTACAGGGATTTGGGAGAGCAAAGCATTCGGTTTCCACAGAGAAGATAAAAACCCATTACCCAGACTATGAGGTGACCTGGGCGGATGAAGGGTATTGAATGGGTTAAATGACAGCTGCGTATAAGGACGCTATTTCAAACCTACCTGTCTTAACGTAGCATTCAAGTCTTGATGTGCCAAGGCTGAGAAAGAACAGAACTGTTATGGATGGATGGATAAGGCGTTTACTCCAAAACTAGAGGAGAGGCCATTCTCATTATGTTTGACTGGTTTTAACTTCGTGTGTAGATTAACACATGGCAATAAAGAGAAAGGAATGCAGTTACGTTTATGGCCATTGGTCTTTAAATATAGGAAATGATGAAATAAAGCAGGTTAAGTACTTCATCCAAACCATAAAAACTTATGTAGTGCAACACTGACATCCTGAAATGATAATAAAGCAGAAATTAGAAATCTCTTAGAAATTTCCAGAAATACTTTTTTGTCATTCATTAAAGTTGGATGAAATGTTTGTATATGTCACAATGAGGGAAATATCTTGTATAAGTAAATTACTGTGCTTAACTACAACATATAAAATATATATTGTGATTTATTGATTTCTAAAACACCATACTATAAATCTGGACTCTCAGACCTGATCAGGTGGTTGTAAACCTTGCCTGATAAACTTGACAATCCATATCCACAAACATAAATGGGTTGCACAGCAACATTTAATAAATGAGTTTATTTTCGCCTCTAGTACTGCATCTTTTATTGTGTCATTTTCTTTATTTCTTTCTTGTTTCTTTGTCTCTCAAGGTTTACTGGTAGGCTGAACCCTAGAAATGGTTTACATTTATTAGTAAGACCAGAATGTGCTGTTCAATATTGCTAAATAGTAGCATTGTCAAGTGAAGTATCTGGTGTTGAGGCCAAAATAAACTGAACTGTCTGTGCTGCATATTTTCAGAAGGACTGAGCAGCTTTAAAGGAAGGATCTGGCACACGTCTGGGGGTTAAAATGTAAAGTCCAGGTATTATCTCTGTGGAATCAGGAGGGAGGGACGCAGGTGAAGTTAATAACTTCATATGTGGCAGGACGGTGCTTTTGCTCACTGTAAGCTGAAGAAGAGCTCTTGTTCTGTCTTCTGGTGGCAAAAGTAAAGACTGGATTCATGGCTACCTGCCACTGGATTCTCGTGTGTCTCACACTGAATATCTGTTGGAGCGGTGAGATCTGGTGTTTTGTTCTTTTATTTGTTGTTAACGTTTTCAGGTCAGTTGCTTAAAGTATTGAATGCCACTTTGGGACATATGTGTACTATTGAAGATTAGTCTTTTTTTAGTTTCATTTTTATTTTTAGTGCTTCCAATTGGACATTTTGGTGGTTAATATTTCTAATGATAGTATTAATATTTATATGAATATGCTCTGTTAAATTAAATCAATGTTAAACCTGTATTGCTGTAAATGCAGTTCATTTTCTGCTAAACCTGCAGAACCATCTAAACTATATCCAATCAGTTTATGCAATCTCTGGCATTTTACCTCATTGATTTTCTGCGTTGTTTAAGAGTTATCATCCTTGTTTATGTGGGAATGCAGCCTCATATCTGATATTTGTGTATCAGAGACCTTTGACTGCATACTGTGTGTGATTACTTAAAAAAACAGACCTTTGTGACTTGAACAAAAGGATTTAGAAATCAAGCGTTTTTAGTGTCTTGATGCCTAAACTCTGGACTTTCAATCACTTGCAGCATAATTTCATTTTCAGGAGCAGTAAATCAGCATATTAGAATGATTTCTGAAGGATCATGTGACACTGAAGACTGGAGTAATGATACTGAAAATTCATTCCATCGCTGGAATAAATTACATTTTAAAATATATTCAAATAGAAATGTTATTTTAAATGTTTCAATTTTAAGTGTTCATATTACAGTATTCACAATGTTTTTCATCAAACAAATGCAGCCAAGAGACTTCTTTAAAACACTGAATAAATCTAACTGACCACAAACTTTTGAAAGGTATATGATTTTGTGCTTAAATAGCTTATTATTTAGTGCAGTAATAAACTCCAGCAAAAACAGTTTATATTTAACAAAAAAATCTTTTGTTTTCCCAAGACTGATTCAGCCACTTGACTTTTAATAACTTGAATGTCATTTTTGATTAATTTATCTGTTCATTTATTTATTTAAAACCCTCAAGTGAAGTTTTTTTTCTTGTTATTGGAAATTTAAATATGATATTTAGGAACCGTAAGGTTATTTATAAAATATTGTGTAAATATTCTTTTGTCTTATATGAATTAAATGGATAATTGTTAAAAGCTTTCATAATGTCTCTGTAATAGTACAGTAATAGAAGTGCGATATGGTTGTGAATTTTATACACAACTGTGAAAGGCCAATCATGTGTCTTCATCATCATTACTCATATTCGCTAGCTGTGGCTCTGGAGCGAAATGACTGCAGTAGTTCCCCAGAAGACAGATGTGATTTTGTTTGTGACTGCCAAGACTGTAGTGATGAGCAAGACTGTGGTAAGACACTGAAAGTTTATACCTTCTGGTATATGGTTAATGTATTTATGTGTCCTTTTCTTGACATTTTTCCTGTTCTTGTTTATTGGTTGAATGACAGGTTATCAGGGACGGGACTTTGTGTGTGATTTTGAGCATGAGGGGAAGTGTGGATGGACTGTACAGTCAGATGAAAGTGGGTACAAGTGGCAGAGACAGCAGAGAGGGAAAACGCTCCCTGATAGTGGGCCGTCCTCCGACTACACCACTGGCACTTCCACAGGTACATGATAATTCATCTTTACATTCTTTATGTTTATAACACCTTTTTTAAATCCTGTACTAGATTTACTTGTGTTAATAAAATTTAAACTGAATTCTAAACTATTTTAAGTAATTTATTTAAATATTGATTTAATTTTTCAATGCATATAATAAAGTTTGTGTGTGTGTGTGTTTTACAATTTGTTAAAAATGTAGAAGATTGTGTAAAGGAAAGTCTAGGGTCAGTAAATCTAGGGTCATGCTGACAAACTGAAGTGTTTGTAATATGTCTGTGTTCCTCAGGCTGGTTCATGGCAGTGACAGCTGTGACTTCAGATACTCCCAGAACCACTGTGCTTGTGTCCCCTACAATACAACATTCCTCTCCTACCTGTCGCCTTCGGCTCAGATACTTCATCTGGGACTCAGGTTCACACATATACTAACACATTCAAAACTGCATTGAAAATTGACCAGTTAACCTGAAGAGCAGAATTAAATGAGGATAGGGACACATCTAACCCTATAGGTGTGTGTTTCAGGTCACACAGGGCTGGGTGACACCCCACTGTGGGGATCGGTGTGGCAAATTGATGGCAAGGAAGCTGTGGTATGGAGGCCAGAAAGCTCCAGTGTCCGTGGCTGGAGGGAGGCCATCATCTACCTGGGCCGTATCTCGGGCCCTTTCCATATCCAGCTTCATTCAAAACGCAGTGAAGGAAAGCAGGGAGATGTGTCCATCGATCAGATGGAATTCCTAGACTGTGCCCTGCCAGGTAAAGAGAAATGGAAAAAGATTCAAATTAATTCACGAGCAGAACAACCAGAGGCATCATTCAGCTTTTATTTTATTTTATTTTATTTATTTATTTATTTATTTTTGGGGCACCAATAACAGTCCAGTTTCATTTTATTTTATAAATTTTATTATATATTTATTTTTTATTTATTTATGTATTTTATTTTATTTATTTATTTTGGTGACAATCCAGCTTTATTTTATTTTATTTTTAATTATTTTTATTTAATTATTTTTACTATTTTTTTGTTTTTATTTATTTATTTATATTTTTTGTGGGGTACCAATGACAGTCCAGTTTCATTTTTATTTTATTATTTATGTATTTTTTATTTATTTATGTATTTTATTTATTTATTTATTTTTGTCACGGCACTGGTGACAGTCCTGTTTTGTTTTGTTTTGTTTTGTTTTTTGTTCATTAGGGGACACCAGGTGCATTCCTGGCTGCCTTTTCTTTTCTTTCTTTTGTTCCATAGATCAGTTGTGCAACTTAATTATCAAAGGTACAAATACATTTTTTAGAGGTTGGATTTAAAATCCATTTGCCTCAATTTGAATGGGCATGGTGATTCAGGGATCAGTGCATTAGATGGATTCACAGTTTTAGTAATAATAAGGATGTTTCGATTCTTTCTTTGTTTCTTTCTTTCTTTCAGTTTCCCCTGAAAGTGGAACATGTGGTCCTGGTTTTGTGACATGTAAGCGGGAGGGATGTGTGGAGGACTATAAAGCGTGCGACGGCACAGATGACTGTGGTGATGGAACGGATGAAGAGAACTGTGGTGAGAGACCATGAATCTAGCGAGAGAAATCAGTGATGTGTTAATGATGAGACGTTATTTCATTCATTTAGTCTTCATTGCATTTGATTCCTGTGTTATGTTGATGTGTATTTAGCATATACAGAGAACATGAGCTGTGACTTTGAAGATGGCCTTTGTGGATGGGACCTAAAAACGATATCGTTCTTGAATTGGACAAGGACCAATCAGATGAATATATCACTTTCTGAGCCTCTAAAAGGACCTGGTAGAGACCACACAACTAATACGGTGGGAGGTTTGTGCGTTCCAGTCTGATCAGGGCTTTTTTTTTCATTTATTATTATATATTTTATTTAGTTAATTTTAGAGTATCAGAAACTATAATTGATTTATGATCATTTTTGTTTTACTTTAGTGAACTGTAGGGCCATGAAAATGTATTTAAATGTGTGTTTTATTCAGTTTTTTAAAATTAATTTTAGTTTTTGTTAAATATAACACTGAAATGTGCACTGAAATAGTCTCAAAATAAGCATCAATGAATTATTGCTCTTCAGGACATTTCTTGTATGTGACCAAATCTGATGTCTTGAAGAGTGATTGGACGTCTTTTCAAAGCTCTCCCCTGGCACCAACCAATGACACACATCCTTGTAGGGTATGTATATAGTACCAAATGCCTAAATGCACTTGTTTTATCAAAAATCCATCCACATATTTAGGTTTAGGTGGGCGTCTCAATCTATGGTCAATCTTATGGCCTTAAATTTTACACCCATAATTACAGATGATAATGTACACACATCAGTTCGGCCGAGTGTCAGGTGGACTGTCTGTGTTGGTGGCCGAGAAGCGGATCTATCCTGTATGGGAACGTGGAGGTGCTCTCGGAGACTTGTGGGTAAAGGCTGAGGTGGAGTTTGTCGTCAACAGTACATTCCAAGTACGTGAACCCATTGCTCACACAAGGTTGTCACTTTTTATTACACTGCTGTCATAAAAAGTTATCTAATTTATTGAACATGTCCCAATCAGATTCTATTTGTCGCTGCCATTCGAGACTATGCTTATGGAGGGATCGCTATCGATGATATTATGTTGTCCCCTGAGTGCCGCTTATCCAATGGTATTCTCTAGTTTTACACCTGTCTACATTGATTATAAACCACAACTGTATGCTTGCCTGCATATTGTCAGTAATTTTATAAAATGATTCAATAGTCTCTCTTGCATTTCCCTGCATATAGAAACAATGCCACGTCCAGAATTTCCAAATCCTCCCGCTCACCCTTGCACAGATGATGATCTGAAAATCTGTGACTTTAAGAAGGACTGTCCTGCTGGAGAAGATGAGGCTCAGTGTGGTGAGTTCCACCTGTGCAAATATGTGTGTTCAGTGTAATTGCATGCTTTTTTGTTGCATTTCAGTGTATAATTACACACACACACAAAAACATTTTGCTATTTATACAAGTCTGTTTAGTTTAACTTTTAAGATCTTTTTTCACAGTGACATTATTTTCAGCCTAATTTGTGAAATTATGCACATTTCCCTCTAACTTAGCCTCATTCATGTTTTAGATTCATGTTTCATCTTTTTAGATTGTTTTAGATTCTCATTGTCAGAGAGGATTCTCACTAAATTCTGTCATTACTATTATTATTATTATTATTATTATTATATAATTTCAGCCCAGTTAAATGCAGTATAGAAAATACTACCATTATGCCAAATGGTACATTTTCTATTTATTTTGTTATATAAAATAATCTCATTCACACAATGTTGTGTACATAGGGGACTTCACTTATGAAATGGGAAGCTCTGGCTGGACAGATACCAGTATAGGGAGCCAAGCCTGGGAGCTAAAACTGGAGTATAATGACACCATGAAAGGTGAAAAAAATCAGTTTTGATTATGATGGAACTAAGAAAATGATTTTATGAGGTAAGTTTAGTTTTATTTTTGTATCTGTGTGTCCTTAGAGGAGTTCCTGACTGTGACTGGTGCTCCCGGGCAGCAGCTAAGTGAAGCCCAAACTCGTACCCCTCTTTTAGGTCCATCAGGTCCAGCATGCACCCTTCAGTTCTCCTACAGTCTCGGAGGCAGTAACCCACACATAGGTGTGACATCAGCTGTAATACACCTGTCTCACCTCTGTAAGTCAGCATGATGGTAGACTGTAGATTCTCTTGCTCTCTCTGCAGGTGATCTGGCAGTGTTTGTTGTAGACAGTGTGTTGGGGACTCATCCAGCACTGTGGGAGTTTTCTGGAAGGACCAATGAGACAGTAGGGACTTGGGTAAAGGAGGAAGTCTATGTTGGAGCCAGAGATCATCGCTTTCAAGTATCTATCTATCGTTCTATCTATCTATCTATCTATCTATCTATCTATCTATCTGTCGTTCTATCGTTCTATTGTTCTCTCATTATCTATCTATCTATCTATCGTTCTATTGTTCTCTCATTATCTGTCTATCTATCTATCTATCGATCGATCACTCTATCTATCGTTCTGTCTATCGTTCTGTCTGTCTGTCTATCTATCTGTCGTTCTATCGTTCTATTGTTCTCTCATTATCTATCTATCTGTCGTTCTATTGTTCTCTCATTATCTATCTATCTATCTATCGTTCTATCTATCTGTCTACCATTCTATCGTTCTCTCATTATCTATCTATCGTTCTATCTATCTATCGTTCTATCTATCTATCGTTCTATTGTTCTCTCATTATCTATCTATCTATCGTTCTATCGTTCTATTGTTCTCTCATTATCTATCTATCTATCGTTCTATCGTTCTATTGTTCTCTCATTATCTATCTATCTATCTCTCTATCTATCTATCACTCTATCTATCGTTCTGTCTATCGTTCTGTCTATCTATCTATCTGTCGTTCTATCGTTCTATTGTTCTCTCATTATCTATCTATCTATCTATCTGTCGTTCTATCGTTCTATTGTTCTCTCATTATCTATCTATCTATCTATCGTTCTATCTATCTGTCTACCATTCTATCGTTCTCTCATTATCTATCTATCTATCGTTCTATCTATCTATCGTTCTATCTATCTATCTATCTATCTATCTATCTATCTATCTATCTATCTATCGTTCTATTGTTCTCTCATTATCTATCTATCTATCGTTCTATCGTTCTATTGTTCTCTCATTATCTATCTATCTATCTATCGTTCTATCGTTCTATTGTTCTCTCATTATCTATCTATCTATCTATCTCTCTATCGATCATTCTATCTATCGTTCTATCTATCGTTCTGTCTGTCTATCTATCTATCTGTCGTTCTATCGTTCTATTGTTCTCTCATTATCTATCTATCTATCTATCTGTCGTTCTATCGTTCTATTGTTCTCTCATTATCTATCTATCTATCGTTCTATCGTTCTATTGTTCTCTCATTATCTATCTATCTATCGTTCTATCGTTCTATTGTTCTCTCATTATCTATCTATCTATCTATCTATCTATCTATCGATCATTCTATCTATCGTTCTATCTATCGTTCTGTCTGTCTATCTATCTATCTGTCGTTCTATCGTTCTATTGTTCTCTCATTATCTATCTATCTATCTATCTATCTGTCGTTCTATCGTTCTATTGTTCTCTCATTATCTATCTATCTATCTATCGTTCTATCTATCTGTCTACCATTCTATCGTTCTCTCATTATCTATCTATCGTTCTATCTATCTATCGTTCTATCTGTCTATCTATCGTTCTATTGTTCTCTCATTATCTATCTATCCATCGATCATTCTATCTATCGTTCTATTGTTCTCTCATTATCTATCTATCTATCTATCGTTCTATCGTTCTATTGTTCTCTCATTATCTATCTATCTATCATTCTATCGTTCTATTGTTCTCTCATTATCTATCTTTCTATCGTTCTATTGTTCTCTCATTATCTATCTATCTATCTATCGTTCTATCGTTCTATCTATCGATCATTCTATCTATTGTTCTATCTATCGTTCTGTCTGTCTATCTATCTATCTATCTGTCATTCTATCGTTCTATTGTTCTCTCATCTATCTATCTATCTATCTATCTATCTGTCGTTCTATTGTTCTATTGTTCTCTCATTGTCTATCTGTCTGTCGTTCTATCTATCTATCGTTCTATCGTTCTCTCATTTATCTATCTATCGTTCTATCTATCTATCTATCTATCGTTCTATCGTTCTATTGTTCTCTCATTATCTATCTATCTATCTATCGATCATTCTATCTATCGTTCTATCTATCGTTCTGTCTGTCTATCTATCTATCTATCTGTCGTTCTATCGTTCTCTCATTATCTGTCTATCTATCTATCTGTCGTTCTATCGTTCTCTCATTGTCTGTCTGTCTATCGTTCTATCTGTCTATCGTTCTATCGTTCTCTCATTTATCTATCTATCTATCTATCTATCTATCTATCGTTCTATCGATCAATCTATCTATCGTTCTATTGTTCTCTCATTATCTATCTATCTATCTATCTGTCCGTCTGTCTATCTATCGTTCTATCATTCTATTGTTCTCTCATTATCTATCTATCTATCTATCTATCTATCTATCTATCTATCATCCTGTCATTCTATCTATCATTTTATGTATCTTTTTTGTCATACTCAGTTAGAGTTCAGGGCTCGTGCTGTAGAGCTCTCCCCAAGTACCCAGATTGCAGTGAAGGATGTGCACTTTGTTTACTGTTCTGCTCTGTTTGTGCCCTCTGGTGGTGAGTGGGAACAAATAATATATATCTATATCTACATATCTATACATATATATATATATATATATATATATATATATATATATATATATATTATTTTCATTGTCTTATTTGGTTGTTTTTATTCTCTCTTTGCATCATCATCTATTGTTTCCCCTCTAACAGAAGTATCATGTAATTTTGAGGTAAATTTGTGCGGATGGTACCAGGACCAAACAGATAATTATGACTGGAAGCTGCATAGTGGAATGGACCACACTGTCCATGATGGTCAGGATACTTTTGATGCTGACTGAATTATTATTTGACTTTTATTTTTGAATGCATCAGCAGACATCTTTGTTCTCCCTTTCTCAGGTAGGAGTCTGGTGGTGGATATGTGGGACACTTCACTCCGAGGTCTTTCGGGACGTCTCTACTCAGTCAGACAGCAGAGTAACTCAGAGCACTGTCTGTCCTTCTTCTACAAACTCTATGGGCCAGACACAGGTGGATCTAAACACCTTATTCCCCGCTTCTTAATATATTAGTTTAGTTAAGCTGACGTGTAACCAGAAGGTCCTATAGCTTATGAACAGCTTATGCAGAGAAACTGATTCAGATGCTTCATTATAATTCATTTGTTTCATCTTCTCTTTCCCAGGCGGTCTCAGTGTAAAACTGCTATTTCCTGACGGCTCAGAAGAGCTTTTGTGGACACGCAGCGGTGCCCATGGTAACGTTTGGCATGAGGGCCATTGCTCTGTGCCTCCTCAGCTCACCGCTTTCCAGGTGCACACAAAAGTTGTTTACACGCCTAAAGTATAATTGTCAGCAAAAGCACTGGAAAAACACATAATGACTTAGTGAATGGCCACAGATAATGGCTTACAAGATTATTAGTGAATAAACTGACTGTATTAAGCATCTTATGACTGTAAAAGGGGATGTTTAACATTTTTATTATTAAATTCAGCGGGCAATTACTTTAATCTTCTTATCCTCATTTCTACTTCTTTCTACACTTTATTTTAAGGTGTCCTTGTTACAGTGTAGTTATACATTTAAGCACTGAGTAATATTAATTAACTACATGTACTTATGTACTTAAAGATGTACTTTGTGGTTAGGGTTATGATTAGGAATTGGCTTAGAGTTACTTGCATGTAATTATGCATAATTTATTGTTATTATAATAGTAAGTACATGTAACATGTGTAACAAGGACAACGTAAAATAAAGTGTTACCTTACTTATTTATTCTGTCTCTCTTTATCTCACATATGTAGCTGGTGTTCGAGGCCACTCGCTCTGGTTTTGATGGTCAGTTGGCTTTAGATGATGTGGCGTTTGTTGCCAGACCATGTTCTTTGCCTACTATGTGCTCATTTGAGAGTCAGACTTGTGGCTACACCAGTTCTGGAAAAGCCAGGTGGGTACACCAGAGCTGGGCTTCAACCAGAACTGGACCCAAGACTGACCACAGCCTAGAGACAGAAAATGGTGAGGAAAATTTGAAAATGAAAGAAATTTGAATTTGAAACAGTTTTGCATTGTGTTTTTGCGTCTTATGAGCTAACCGACTAAAAGTTAAAGATGTAGACAAGTTTGTTTCTTCATAAGAACAGATTTAGAGAAATTTAGC
>JAFVLL020036710.1:0-71895 GCA_021397915.2 Tor tambroides | reverse complement strand
AGAAAGTTACAGGCAGGTGTGTTTGATTAGGGTTGGAGCTAAACGCTGCAGGACACTGGCCCTCCAGGACCGAAATTGCCTATCCCTGCTGTATGTGTTGCTTCAAGACAGTGACCAACTTCTATGTTGTTTTTTCTTTTTTTTTTAACTTGTTGGATTTGTAGTCCAGAAGGGACAAAGTTTGGGCAAAGAAGGGAGGAAATTCATTTTTTTATTATCAGAAACTTGTCTTCTGCTTTCTGCTAATTCATAGCTTCCTCTGTCATCCTCCCAGTCTAATAGAAGACTTTTAGTTAACACTGCCTTTTTAACTGATTTTGGGTAACAGACAAGACCGTTTTAAATACCACACAAAACAGATGTCTTCTGATCGGATCTGGTAAACAGATTGGATCTAATATTCCTGGCATGGAAGTCAGATGTAATATTTTTGGTGTTAAAGGCAGAATGTCGCCACAATCTAATAGGCTCTAGTGGCATTGTTCCTGCAATTAGTGTACTGTAAGCTGCTGTAGAAAAAATGTGCTAAACGGCAACTAATTTCAGCAGGCATGTCTATTAAGTAATCCACAAATTCAATTGTGTATCAAATATTTGTACATATATAAAACTGTCAAGCCTGTTTACTTTCACTTACAACATTAAACATTAGGAACATGACCAATGAGGTAAAAGTGGTAATAGCAAACAAAGTTCATCTAGTTTTTGCAAGGCAGGAAACCAGGTGCAGGGAATCTAAACCTGATGTCTGCCTTATTGAAATTCACGCGGTGAAATGTGTTTCTTGGTATGGTGTTTGGTAGACATAAAGATCTTTGAACATCACTTGTTCCATATACAACATATAAGCAATCTCAGATGTCTCTAAAAAATGTATAAATTGTGCAAGAACCATTTGTCTGTTTGCATCAGTTTGTAGTTCAGGGTAAAGTTTGCCCCTGAGGCAATGACAGCTGTTGTGTTTCAGGTAATACAGGTACTTGACAAATTTAACAAAAAGCATTTCCTCCTCACCTTTGTGGGGATATAAAAAATAATAGGTATTTTTGGAAGACCAGTAATGCTAATTTGATTTGCTTTTCAGCCAGCACTGATATTGTAAGTAATGTGTATGTGGTGACATCAGAATCCTTTCCCTCAACAAAATTTGACAAGTGGTCAGAAGAGACTTTAATACAAGGTATAAATGGGCATCGGTCTCAGCTGACCACTTGTGACTGGATCACCCAGATATCTGGTGTGAGCGGGGTCTTCCTTAAGTGAATTGTTTAGGAGATATTTGGAACTGAGATTCTTATTGAGTGTTATTGGCTTTATTTGGAGCTATTTGTCATCCCAAGAATCCCTGATGCAGTTTTGCAGTTTTATTAGATTTCTTGTGGTGAGGGGGTGTTAGTTAATTACATCTTTAGAGTGCATGCCAATGTTTTCTGCTTTTCAGCATCTCTTTGTTGCATTGTCCTCACTCCAGGCAACACTGAACACAGATCGACCCGTCATGTCCAACAAATGTCTCTTTATGAGTTCATCTAAACAAATTTTAAACAGATTTTCATTTAAATTATGAGTTATTGGTTTGGATTGATGATGTATGCTGGATTTCTCCAATCGTCTCATTCTCATTTAAACACAGCCTCTTTTACGTTCGATTGCAAGCTCGCATTCACATCTGCCTCCATTGAATCAGCAACCCTGCATTTTTTCATTTTTCAGTAATCTGTTTCACTTCCGTTACATTGGGACTTTAAAATGAACAAACACTACAATATTAAATTGGTATCAGATCACTGACATTAAAATAGAAACAAAACGACAAAAATTCTGAAAGCTAAAATGCCATTTTAATTTAGTATGTAATTTAGTATAGGCTAGTGAGTATAATTTAGAATATAACCGTTTCTGGTAACAAAAATCCAAGAAGGGTATGGCTAATTTAGGCCTATAGAATTTTTCATCAAGTCATTTAGCTGACCTAGACTTGGCAAAAGATAGGCTGTAGCCTAAAAGATTTCAAAAACTAAAATCATAGGTGTGCGAGAAGTTATAGAGACACTTTATGTGTTCAAATCTAGATACTTTACATGCCAAGTCAATTATATGCGACATAATTGTTTATCTTCTTACAATAAAAACATTACATGTGTACTTCTCATAATGTTTTAAAAAAGGAAATAGGACATCGGGGAGTAACCGTGGAAATCTCACGGTTACAGTAATGGATGTGCTGTTTACTTTTATGCTTCGCTTTCAATCACGTCCGCGCGTATCGTTTCTGAGAATCTGTATTTAGTGCTTGAGCATTGAGCCGATCTGACGTCAGGCTTCGACTCACATAGCAGCAGACTGGTCCCTAAACACCCTCCCACATTCACCCAAAACACACAAAGCATTCCTTTTCTCCGTCTAAAGTGACTGGTCTTCGAGTCTTCGAGAAGCTGAAGCGAAGCACATGCACGTCAAGCAAACTGGAAATCTAACGCTGTTGACTGCAATCGTCCAGGCGTTCTGTTGTCGGACCATGTACGCGCGGATGGAGCACTTCAATTACACAGACGTCGTCGGGCAGATTTGAAAGGCATCGGCCGAGATGCACCGTGGCTGCTGTTACCAAGCGCCGATCTATAGTGATACCGGCCGGGTTTTATCATGGTTTTCAGACGGTCAGCTCGGTAAGTGTGTCAGGCTCAGAGCGGCGACTGGCACTGACTGCTAGGCGCAATCTGTGATTTAAGACAGCGGCTTTCTGTCTTTGTCCGAGCGATTTCTGCAACACCCTTTTCAACAAGACGAACCAAGTGTATTGAAACAGGCCGTTTTTTGCATCTCTTCTGTCCCTCAGCCAGTTCAGTGTTCCTCTACAGCCGTTTTTTTTTTGCAAACATAATGTAGTTTGCAAAAAGCATTGGACGAAAGTCTGTTCGCTTTGATCAAAGACTGTGTGGCAGAGAGTCTAGGTTGCTGATATATAATAGAGGCATCAGGCATGGAAAAGAGTTTCTGATAACAGCCTTCAAGCTTGTGTGTGTGTGTTTATTATATAAGTGGATTTGATCTGACAACAGATACACCTGCCTGTTTGTCTCTTCTGTTTTCCTGTCATATCGTATGTCTTCTATTTTCTCACTCTTATAATGTCACTTTTGTGTTTCCAATTACGGCTTCTCCTTTCTTGCACATTTCACACTTCACATGCTCATATTCTTACCTTTTAATGTCCCTTAGTTGGCCTTTATGATTTCATGCTCAATTAATGAACATCTTTCACAATTTCATAACTGAGGCTAACCGTCCTCCTCTCGGTCATAGGAGAATGCGGTGGCTGGGATGTTATCGGTTGGGGCCCGTATGGAAAGCACTCCTGGTATTTGTTGTCATCGCTTTTGCCGGACAACTTCTGGGAGTCATCTTCAACAAGAGGTAAGACAATGCTGCCATTCCTATCTTAATTTCTTCTCAAATACCTGCCATTATCTTGTGCTGCATTCTTATACAGCACATTGCTTGGTTACATATTTTTGTCATTTAACATCCAACGTTAAGAAATAATGTCGCTTAAATGCTTCAGGATTATTTACAGCTGCAAAAACTGATAATGCTTTAGTATGCTTTAGTAACCCACTGTTAAAACCATCTGTTGCTGGCTTTCCTGAGAAAGAAATTCAGTTCTCACCTAAAGGGACAATTTGCCACCCATCCCCCATATAACTCCTGTTATCATTTACTCATTTTAATTCTTTCTGTGGAACACAAAATAAGATCATACAGGTACAGATCATAAAAACTAAGTCATACAGGTTTCCAATGACATGAGGTTGAATAAATGATGAGAGAATTTTTGGGTAAACTAAAACCCTTAAGAAATAGAATTTAACCAGTCAAGAGTACTACTTGTATTGTTATGGTATTCTTGTTTTATTATTCCAATAATATATAATGTGCCTCTTAGCAATAACAAGTGATGATATGCATGTCCCATTCTCAGAATATCACTGAATACATTATTTGAGGCTAATCTGTTCTCAGCCATTCTCTTTGAAGTTGTTTATTCTCTACTTCCATAATCACTTTATCCCAATTATCACTCTTGCTTAATTATCTGTAACCTGGCAGGCCTTTCTGTCTTGTTTAATTTCTTTTCTTCATTTCACTCTCCATCTTGTCATTTGTCTTACTATATCGAGTGGAACGGGAGATTCATTTTTGTTCTCATTATCATTTTTACGTCGTCATAATTTGTTCTTTCTCTACATTAGCTGGATGCAGCCAGAGAGACCTCACTCCCTCTATGCTCTTCCCTCTGAGAATTCCCAAGGGGACTCTCTGGGGTCTTGTCAGCCCCACACCCACATCATGTTCCTGAAGACTCACAAGACTGCAAGCAGCACCATTCTCAATTTGCTCTATCGCTTTGGAGAGGAGCGAGGCCTTAAATTTGCCCTGCCTGTGGGGTACCAATTTGGCTACCCGCTGCCCTTTATCGCCCAGAGGGTGAAAGGATACAGAGGCCCTCATGTGGCAGAATTTGACATTATGGGAAATCATATGCAGTTCAACAAACCAGAGGTACAGCATATGATAGCTGGCATTTTCTCAAACAGATCTGTTGAAAATCATTTTATTTAATTATATAGGGTTTCAAGCAATAAAATTGATTTACTTCTTAGTATTAATATTGTTTTTCTGGTGTAAAACAGTTTGGGCATCAAAAAGCGTAAATTGCAAAAACCATCCAACCAAGTACAATTATGTTTTCATCACTAATAAATACCAAATAATCATGCAGATTATTTTATAATCAGATTCTTTTGATTGATGCATCTTTATTTTCTTTAAACAGAAGCCTAAGCAGATAAACTATAGAAATCTCCTATGAACATTTACATTCAATATTTGATTTTAGTTACATGATTAAAGATGTTCCTTTTTGTAATGTGATTTTATTTTTTACTTTCGTTGCAGGTTGAGAAGGTCATGCCAGCTGACACCTTCTATTTCTCCATCCTTCGAGACCCTGTGGCGCTAGCTGAGTCCTCCTACGCCTACTATAAAAATGTTGCCCCTGCCTTCAGGCGTGCCAAAGGACTGGGAGATTTTGCTGACAACCCTTATAAGTACTATGACCCCAGACTCCGAAACAACCATTACGCCCGCAACCTGATGTGGTTTGATTTTGGTCTGGATCATACCTCCAACTTCAGCCTCGCGCTGGTCAAGCGTGGTGTGGCAGCAGTGCGTCAGAACTTCAAGCTCATCCTTATCTCAGAGTATTTCGACCAATCTATGGTGCTGCTCCGTCACGCTCTTTGCTGGCCGCTAGATGCTGTGGTTTCTTTCAGCCTGAATGCCAGGCAGCAAATACCCAGTGGAAGATCAGGGTGGGTGAGCAAGGCTGCAGCTCAAGCTCCTTTGGCATTAACAGACAAGCAAAGATCGAAACTACGTGAATGGAATGCACTAGACTGGCACCTTTACCGAGCTTTTAATCTCACTTTCTGGCAGGACGTAGAGCGCTTCGGGCGTAGTCGGATGGAGTCTGAGGTGGCCTTGCTTAGGACCAAACGGGAGGTTCTCACTCGTATCTGCCTGCGTGATGGCGGTCGACCCATAGAGGCCAGTCGCATCCGGGACAAGACCATCCGCCCTTTCCAGAGTGGATTAGTGAAGATCTTGGGTTACGAGTTGCAGGCGGGACTAGACAATGCCACGTGGGAAGCTTGCCTACGTATGATCAGGCCTGAGATCCAATACAAAGACTTGCTGGATCTTCGGCAGTTCCCTCGAGCCCAGCAACCCCCAGCCGCTGGAGGGCTTCCAGTAAAGAGGGAGTCCTCATTACTCAGGACTGAAGACCGTGGGGGAAAGAGGTTGGTGGAGAAGGACTGGGATGGGACCATTCTGTTTCGGAATCAATCATTAGAGCAGGTTGATTCAAAAGTACGACTTAGATAGTGAGCTAGTTGCACCTTTTTGCCTCAAGGTCAGTAGTTCTGACCCATTTTGGCTCCACGGGCCTCTGTGCTGCACTACTAGAGGAGAAAGGATATCCAAGACATACAACACACTAGTTTGTCATCGACTCTTCCTTCCTCCATCTTGCCCTTCTACATTCTATATTCTACAACACAAAGTTTCAGAGTGAAGAAGAGGTCTGTGAGTACATTGCATCAGCTAGAGTGATATAATGGTACAGACATGTCAGTGAGTTTAATATTGGGGAGGAGTGAGAAAATGCTGCTTCCCTGTCCATGATGAGCCATGGTATGGTCCAAAAAACTTAGAAGCGCACGTTATGTAAGTTGTTGCAGAGTTTCAAACATACTGCTAAAAGCTCACTTTCAAATAGATAAAGTATCTTTGGTACGTTAAAAGTTTGGGGTCAGTAAGATTGTTTTTGAAAGAACTTTATCATTTTATTCAGCACGGATGCAATAAATTAACAAGAAGTTACAGTAAAAACATTCATTATGATATAAAGGATTTCTATTTCAAATAAATTATGTTCTTTTGAACTCAAAGAGTCTTGAAAAAATGTTCATATGAATTTGAAGACTGGAGTAATAACTACCGAAAGCTCAGTTGTGCCATTGCAGGAATAAATTACATTCTAAAATATATTACAGTAGAAAACAGCTATTACATTGTAATAACATTTAACATGATTGTTTTTACTGTATTTTGATCCAATAAATGCATCCTTTTTGAACACAAGACATTAAAATGTATTACCAATCCCAAACTTCTAAATGGTAGTGTTGGTGTACATCCAGTATCACTACCAAAAAGTTAGGCTTGTGCATCCAATGAAATAACAGTTTGATATTGGAAATGCATTTGAATTTGGTTATAATACTAAGACACGATGGATATCCATTTGCTGCATGGTGAAATTCCACAAAAGTGCAATCACAGACCCTTCACTGTCTGGCACACGAGATTCAAACGGTACTGTTCAGAGTTGCTTGAATTTAATTCTATATCCATTTATATGGGTAATTGTTCAACAGGAATCTTGACAGTGTTTTTTTTTTTTTTTTTTTTAAAGAGGAATTCATTGCAAACTTTTAATTTCTATGCCACACACATTTTAGTGACACATTATAAGCTAATACGACTCCCATGGTTCTGTGAGAACAACATCTCCAGTTTTTAACACTGTGAAATAATATGACCATTCATGAAGGGCAAAATGGGCTCTAGATTTGTATTTACCAACCTCAAGTGATTGGCCATTGCACTTCCTATAACAGCCTGTTTACCTTTTGATGTTTGCTAGAGGTTGATATTTTAGCTTTTTATTTTGGTGTTTTGAATAAACATCAAATCTATAAAAAAAATCAATAGATGGTGAATGTTCATTGGCATGGTAAATGCTGTAATTTCTGAGGCCTGTCATAGATGTTTTAATGATCAGAACTCCACCTGAAATTCCAAAACTCAATGGTTATTTTGCCTTACAGTTAGTACCTTTGTGAAGCAGTGCTTTACTATCAAAGCTTGCTGTATTTAATATGCTTTGTATAAATTTCTCTGTGTATCTTCTGCATTTATACTCTCAAACTAAAATGTTTTTTCCTCTTATTGTGAGCGCTGAGAAAATGTAGTGTAGAAATTTGACTGGAATGCACTGTGCAAATTTCCCTTATGTATGAACAGCCAGCTTTTTGTATGCAGGTTTCAATGCACAGAGCAAGATGACATCGAACATTACCAATGAGTTTATTTCCTCTGTTCTAAGGCAGATGGTATTGAAATGAAGAAAACACTGGTATGGTCACTGTTGCGTGCCTATTCATGTGCATTGTTTATTGTATAGTTAGGATTTATATGCATGGCTATAGTTATCAGTCATTTATTTGTGTAATTGAACTGCATAATCTGACTTGCATTTTAATACCCCATTCCATTCTAGTTTGGATTGTACTATTGTCAGTTATTTAACAGTCTTTATCTTTGACTTTTTCCATTCATAGTAGATTCTGTGTTTGCAGCTCACATGAAGTAGATATTGATGGAGCTAAAATAATAATAATAAAAAAAACAGTTAAATGATTTAAATTCAGATTTAAAACAACTATGAAATTTTGTTTTCGGTGAATATGGAATAATAGAACATGCATTTAACTGATTATATTTTACAAAAAAAGACTTGATTTGAAAGTCTGTGAACCAAGACAATGATCCATTTTGATCATACCTTTTTCTCTTTATAAACTGTTGTTGGTGGATTTAATTTTTCTTCCATTATAAAGAAAACAATAATGCTATTACTGTGAATTATGTTTGAAGAAATACACACTAAATTGAATTTAAGCATTGATTTCCTGTTAAGCTTGAGATGTATAGCTTTTACATTCACCTCATTTTAGAGAAAACTATAATGAGTCTGTCAATATTGTGCTGTAATACCTGTGTGTCATACAAATCAGTAGGTTCAGTGTCTTCATGATTAACTGTGGTACTGAAATTTAAAGATAAACCAAAGAGGTACTGATGTTTCTGTGCTTGGAATCTTGTTATATCAAAAACTGGCACAGTTTTTCATTGAATACATTGACCAGAAAATTAATTCAGAAGGAGTGCAAAGGTGCAAATGCAGCCTACGGTCTGCGTCAACTATCATCTCATAAGGGAAAAAAAGAAATGGGCAGGAGTTTAATTAAAAGTGTGCTCTCCAAATGAGAAAAATGCAACACTTCTCCAACAACACAATCTGTATGTCAGTATTGGTTAGTTTTATTTGAGCAGGATAAGAAAACTCATTCACGTTCGTTTTCTTCTGCACTTTTAAGACTATAATGCGATTCACAAGATGTTTCTGTTCAGTTATCTGTTTGACTGAGATTTTTCAAACCTGTTTACCATATTTATTATTTTTCTGTTACTTGAATATATGGGGAAACCTCTGTAGGTTTTTGGGTGTGATGAACCTGATTTTGGTTTACTTGTATGTAGTAAAATAATAATAATAAAAAAAACTTTTACATGTGATGAATTTGTTTCTGATGTTTTCTAATAGCTAGCACCTCTGGATCTCTGTACTGAATGAGATAAGGTCTTTTCTACATGATGCATATAGGACAAAGTTAAACACAATGGAAATAGGGGCTGGAACTGCATGTTTGCATGTCTTTTCATGGGTACCTGCTGTGACCTTTATGTGTAGCTTGCAAACAGAAATACAATTAGCACATGGGGCCACATGTAGTACTCTCAAATACAACTTTATTCAGTTTTGAATGTCACGATTCGAAGTTTAATATGCAAACAATAAAATAAGTAAATTTAATATGAGTTGCCTTTAATGAAATACGATAAAATAAATTTATGCTGAAGAAGCATTTACTGACTTGTAAAAGAACAAAGGAAGGGGCCAAATACATAACTAGAGAGGGTTTTATGAAGTCTCAGTTTTCTCAACGAACGCAGGTTTAACCATATTTACCATGTTACTATCTTTATTAGCTTGAACAATAACCAATGGGAGTTGATTCACTAGGTTTTTTTTTTTTATTATTTAAATTTAGACAGAGCAGCTTCAAAAAACTGGACTTTTCCCAATGCATGGAAATATAATTACGTTATTTTGTTGGAAATAATAATATAATACATTTCAATTAAATATCATTACAAAGTAATTAAATATAATAGGTATAATAATTAATCGCAGACTTGACCAAAAGCAGCCTTCACAGCTAGTCCATTGTTTACCTTTATCGCCAAGCGACTATTCATGCCTAGTTATTATCCCGCTCTACTCCATCTTAACTCGATAAGCGTGCCTGTCATATAGCGCACTTGAATGTATTGTGTACGTCAACTGGCTGCCAACAGAAATGGGACAAAATAGGATGAATGTAATTTTTCTTCAAACTGGGAACCGTGATATTAAGTGAGGTGAAAGGTAAAGCGGTCTTGTTTGCATTTAGAGATTCTTTTTTGAATGGGAGTGTTATTTGCAGGCTGCTCTGGCTAACCGGATACCTTCGCTGTCTGCTTGTAGTGCGCTGTGATGGTCATGGTGTTAATGATGGAATCGCAATGCGAGTACTTTATGTATTTCCCGGCCGTCCCCATCTCAGACCTGTCGGACCCGGCCAAATACCGCACGCTTCCGCGTCGCAGTCACCTGTATCTCGGGGAAACCGTGCGCTTTCTCCTGGTTTTGCGCTCTCAGAACGTCGCGTCAGTGTCAGGATCGACCGGCACTGCGGCAGCTGATGGCAGCGGCTCGGAGCATCACAGCAGTCGCTCTTGGAGGGAGCTGGCCGGCTCTCTCTGCGCCGTGGCCAGCGTTAGCGCCGGCGACAACCGACAGCGGACACAGCCTCTGTATCACGACTACCACAGCAGCGGGGACGAGTGTGTGGAGGATACGGACGACGATGATGCTGTGGAGGTGGGCTGCGCAGGTAGAGGGGGCCCGAGGTACCGGGGCTTCAGGGAATGCAAGCCGCTCCTCATTCACAACAACCCCGGCAACGGCGTGAGGGAATTCCGCAAGGCTCCTGTACAGGTGCTTAAACAAACACTGAAGTCTATTGCAAAATAGCTGTTTGTTGTATAGTTAAAGTTCACTGCTATGCATGCAAATACATTTGATGATAACAACACGGAAGTGTTGATATTTCCTGTTGTACTGCTTGAGAGATGTGTTTGCCTTTTCTTTGGGCTGGCACCCATGCAGAACACAGTCCTTTTCCATTTATAATTGAAGATAGTCACAGTACTGGAAAGGACTTGCTGTTTTAGTATTCTGACCAGAATGCTACCATGTGTCTTTCATGCAGTATATTTCTGTAACACTCCTGACTTTAACCCCTACAGGTGCACTCAGTAATGTTTTGTTAACTAAAAAAGATTTTACACAAAAAGAGATGAACTGCACTTTTGAGAAATATTATTAAGTGATAGGATATAAAGTCACACAAGATTAAGACTCCAAACATCTTCTAGAATAAAAGCTATTTGATTTCACAGGAGGGGTTAATCTATGAGGTGATGCCATGCGGACATCAAATGATGTCCTATATATTGATGTGGATGTAGAATTAGATGGAGAAAATCAGACAAAATTGAACAAGACAGAAGATAAACAATCAGCTTCATTGTGAAGCAATCAAAAGTTAGTCAAACACAGATGTTCATGAATCTGCACACAGTAAAAGCCCAAAATCACTTCTGAAACAAATTGAGCTGAGTAAATGTAAAACTTTAAACTTTTAAAAGAACATGAAGATTAAATTCATATGATTCCTATATGTATTTTCAGACTTTAGAAGAAAAGTGCAACACTCATTACAAAACATAAACTTGACTCAATTTCTTTAAAAACAATGACGTTTTGGCCAACTTTAAGGCCTTTGTCAGACATCTGATTGCTGCACTTCTTCTGAAGTTTAAAATTTGGATTTCTTTTTTATTACTTGAACCTAGTTGGTTGAGCATCAGCTTTTTATTTTTGCTTTAATAATTCTATAATTTATGTTTTTAAAAAACAGAAACATTTACCTTGAGGCCTTCTCACGGCATTCTGCCATTTTTAGATAACATTTCTGATGCCATTTGACCTGAGTATTTTCAGGGACCCCTTTTAAGTATTTTTCTCAGAAGCTGGACCTGCTTGCTCCCCGTATCAAATGTCTATATACCCTAGACCAGCATACAGAAACTATTTAAGAGAAGAATAACATCTGCAGATTGTAAATGACATCTGGAGAATGAAATATGGTCATTGTAATCAAGTTTAAATAAAGAGTTATGGCCAAATTTGCACACCTAACAAAAGTGTGACAGCCCACCAAGGTGCCATTTAATGTATCTGTGTTTTTTCCCTATCAAAAATTCCCATAAGAAGCAAAGCAAGGCGATTCATTTTTCAAATGTTTCAAAGGTAAAAACCACCTTGTGAAATGAAGGCTTAGTCTCCTATTTGCACTGCTTTCTTGCTAGTCACACACCCAGCAGTGCAAATCTTTTGAAATGCACCAATCCAGTTTCAGAAGTCAGACATTACAGAGCTATGATACTCAATCTGTAGGCCAAGATAGTATGGCTTTGATATTGTCTCTGACGTACAAGAACAAGCAGATACTCTACAACGGGTGTTCTTAAAATTTTTTGTCAGCTGGACTTTAGATGTAATATATTTGCTTGAAGTACCCCCTGATATTTTAAGTTAATATAACGACACATCACATGTTCTCCTATGTTGGTTAATGGTCACATGACATGCAGCTAAACAGATCAAGTCAAGTCACCTTTATTTATATAACGCTTTAAACAATACAGATTGTTTCAAAGCAGCTTCACAGTATTAAACAGGCAAATAACAGTCAACGACGCAAATTACTTCAGATATGAGACAAATACAAATTCTGCTGTAATATTTTTTAGTAAGTGGTTTGTTTTGTTTTTGTATCTGAACTTTAATGTAGACTCAAATAATAATAACTGTTATTATTATTATATTAACTCTAATTACAAAATATATATTACAAACTATAACTGTACTGTAAAATTATAATGAATTATAATTAATAATTTTATTTTACACTAAAAGGTACAATGCTAGTATTTAAGCCTTAAATTCTTTGCATTAAAACTTTAAACAAGTCTTTATTTTGGTGAAAAACTTGTGAAATGCTGTAAACTTCTGCCCACAAAAATATTGGAAATTATGTGAATGTGTAAATAAAGTGAATCTAGCATACGCTGTGTTCCTAAATGCACATTACAGTTGATCTCAGTCGCTTTAGCTGAATTCTGAAATGGAAGGTTTTTTTCCTCAAAGGAATGAGTTTCAGTTTGAATTTCAGTTTGAAATTGCATGCGTTTTGGTGGCACTGGCCAAGTCACTGACACAATAACTTTGTTTTGAAGCATGAATTAAATGTTTTGTGTGAGTTCAGTTACAGACATGCAATAGAGTTCTGATGTTCCAGCAAACAGTTGTGACAATTGCACTTACAGTTTAGAGAAAGTTAAGGCTGTTTTGAAAAATGTGCCAAAGCGATTGAGGAAAAACTGTGAACTCACAGCACATGCAGAGATGGGGTTTGCTGCATTTACTGTGAAACAAAAAACTTGTAGATGCTGAATACCCCAGTGCAGCACTTCACTTTGAAGCATGCTTTGAAAGCTCACAATCCCCTTGAAGTTTGCTTCAAGGACCACCAGGGGTTTGGGAACCCCTGTTTGGGAACCCCTGCTCTACACATAGACTAAGAATAGTGTTAACTTGTCCCATTTCTCACCTTGAAGTTTTTCACTTTGATTTCTCAGTCTCCTGTGGATGAGCCAGTTGTTTTAAGCGATGAGGTCATCTTCCCCCTGACAGTGTCCCTGGATAAGCTTCCTGTCAACACTCTCAAAGTGAAGGTATGACTGCTGTGTGTGTGTTTCTGTGTTCTGTCTTTTGTGTATTCAAGCAAACGGTTGTGTATTTTCAGTAGATATTGGTATATATAGAATAGGAAGGAATACATTTCTTTGCGCACGGTTGTGTTGCTGATTAGTTGTACAAGTTTGTGCAAGGTCCTAATGCAAAGCGGTGTGAATATGTGTGCAAGAAATGTAGATAAAATCAAACACCAGTGCTCATTATATGTCATGTCGCATGTGTTGTTGATCTGATGTATGTGAATGTTTGTGTGTTACCTCAATGCAGATTATTGTAACTGTGTGGAAGCAAGAAGAGGAGAAAGCTGAGATCCAAGAGCATGGCTACCTCAACATTCTCCAACAAAAGAGCCCCTGCCAAACATTCCGCCAAGATCTGAACACCTTCAAAGCGCAGGGTGAGGTCTTGCTTCCTTCATCGCAACACTGCATGTTGTCATTATTGATTTAGGACCTCATCTGCTTTTTTCGCTTGTCACTTCATCGCAATTGCTTTCCTTTCATTATTTCTCCTCTCTTTGTTTCTTTATCTGCTGTTCTTGTAAGTGTCAGTGTCATGTTTTTAGATTTGAGTTTTTCCTGCTGTGTCACTTACATTCTTGAAATGTCATGCATTTCAGAAAGCCTCTGCACTGTTAAACATTTTTACCTATGCTGTTTAGGAAATTGTTTTAAATTGGTCTTGTTTTTTCTTGCTTACTAACAGTCAGCACCACACTTAATGTCCTGCCCCCTCCGACTGTAAAGTGTCAGCAAATGACAGTCTCAGGGAGACATTTAACTGTCCTCAAAGGTAATGTCAGCCCTGTTTCTAGCTCTTCTTCACATTTTATAAGCACAAATGATATATACACTTCTGTTCAAAAGTTTTGGGTCATTAAGTTTTTTTTTTTTTTAAAGAAGTAATACTTTTTCAGTAAGGATGCATTAAATCGATCCAAAAATTATAATACAGACATTTATAATGTTACAGGAGATTCAGTTTCAATATATGCTGCTTTTTTAAAATTTCTATTGATCAAAAATCCTGAGAGGACAAATGTATCACTGTTTCCAGGAAAATATTAAGCTGCTCAACTATTTTCAACACTGATAATAATAAGCAATGTTTTTTGAGCACCATATCAACATATCAGAATGATTTCTGAAGGATCATGTGACACTGAAGACTGGAGTAATGGCTGCTAAAATTTCACCTTTGCCATCACAAGAATAAATTGCATTTTAAAATATATTAAAATAGAAAACAGACATTACAAATTGTAATAATATCTCACAATGTTAGCATTTTTACTGTATTTTTGATCAAATAAATGTAGCCTTTGTGAGCATAAGAGAGTTCTTTCAAAAACATTATATTACCATCCTCAAACGTTTGAAAGGTATATTGTTCATGTGTTCATGTGTTTGAAAGGTATATTGTCCAGGTGTTTTAATTATCAGTGTAACTATGATTCTCATTATCCTAAAATCTCTGTTTCAAAATAGAAGCCTCTCTTGCGAATTATGATATAATAGGTCCTTAATGGTCCTAATGTAAGGGAGTGAAGAAAGATATTCATACCTCATTATAGAAGTAATGATTTCCGTATTTACCCACCCAGTCTTCAAGGGAGGATACTTGGATATGTTTATATGGCTTTCAGGGGCGGCGCCAGAGAATTTTGAATACAGATGCTGATGGGGTGCTAGGTAAATGACAGGGGGAGCTGGGTAATTAATAGTAAATATGACCAAAACAGGTTGTTATTATTATTATTTTTTTTTTATATGAATAATAAAATCGCTATATAGGCGCATTTCGAATGTTTATGAGGAATGTGGGAGTATTATTGCGCTTACTGTATGACTTGGGGGCGCCCGCGCAATAATTTTTTTCCCCCCTGCAGAAAGAACTTAAAATAGCCTACTCCCGTCATTTTTGGATGTGCTTTCTGTCGTCTCATGCAGTCTCCGTAAAAGGAGCGCGTCACAACAATGAACCAGCTCACAGAAATAAATCTGCAGAAAGCTTGAAAACCAATTAAAATAAAAAACAAATCTTCTCTGATTATGTAGTCCATATGGAAAGGTGCATTTCTTTATTAAAGGCACGTCCATTACTGTGGAGATGGCGAGTCAGCGCCGGCATTCAGCAACTTCATCTTTGCAGCCGACACTAACTGAGAAAGCACTAGTTTATTAATAAATAATTCAAATTCGATGCATTCATAATCATTACTTTAGTTGACAAGAAAAATCTTTAGTCGGGGACAGGCCTACTTAGCACAAGGAACCGATCCTTTTTTAAAAGAAAATGCTGACACTACGTGCGACTGCAAATCACGTTACGTTGTATTGCTTTGTAGTAGTTATGCATGTATAATGAGTCAAATGTTTTTATTTTATTTCATTTTTTATGGGGGTGCTTTGGTTTTTCTTGGGGGTGCTGGAGCACCTGCTAGCCCCTCCCTTGCGCCACCCATGGTGGCTTTATTAGGCTGTCTTTTCTTTAAATCTATCAACTATGTTCAAGAAGATTTATTGCATTTATGGGAAAAACATAGGAATTGTACATGGTTCAGTTTCATTCAGCTGCTTCATGGCTGGAAAGTTCCAAACATAGATTTTGTCTCCACTGCTATAGTGTAAGCACATGAGTAGACATAATTTGTGGATAAGTAGGCAGTAGTTCTGTAGTGTTATAGTGCATGCACTGTCTCTTATTTTTGTGGTTTCCTGTATCTTTATGTGATAGACGTCCTGTTTATGTATGTTTGAACATTTGACTGTTTCAGTGTTAAACGGGAGTTCTCAAGAGGAAGTGTGTGTGCGTGACGTCAAAATCCTTCCCAACTTCAATGCTTCATACTTACCAATGATGCCAGATGGCTCAGTGCTGCTGGTGGACAATGTTTGGTAAGAGAAAACATTATGTGTGCCCTCGCACACCTGTGAGTGTACATCCTCAAACATTCTGATTTTGGTTTGTCATAAATTCTGTCTAGAATTAATTAGCTTCTGCTATGTATTCAGCTTGAAACACTTCAACGTTCAAACATTGTTTTGTAGATAACACAAGATATATTGGTTTACTTATTGGCTATCTATTAACTTGTAAATGTCATAATTTTTTTAAAGAAATTTCAGATTAAAGTTTGAAAAGTTATAGAATGTTCAACATTTAAAAAGTAACTGACTGTGATGATGTCAACCGATGTATACCCAATTTTGATGCACCTTGTTCTCCTGGAATATATTTAACCATTTATTGACACCATTTTTTAAAATCCAGAGCCAAAGCCCAAAAACAAACTTTTTGAAATAGCACTGCTATTTCCTTGAGGAAATGCGAATGTAATTGTTATTCCTGATGGCTCACAGGGAAAATGCAATCATGCACAAGAATTTTTGCCCATGCTTTGATGTTTTTAAATATGCCATTCATTAATAATAAATAACAGTTTTTAGTTTTGAATTTTTTTTACACTTAATGCATTTTGATTTTACCCTTGCCAGATGCATCTGAGAGAGTTTGTATTACTTTATATCTCATTGTTTATCTGCTTCAGCCATCAGTCAGGAGAAGTTGCCATGGCATCATTTTACAGAATGGACAGCGAGTCCAGTCACCTTCCCAGCATGCTCAGTGCTCTAGAGGAGCAGAACTTTCTCTTCCAGCTGCAGCTCAATAACCAGCCACAAGATGATTCAAATGAGGTGGGCCATCAAGATATTTTTTGATAACAGGCTACAAATATGTATCCCACAGCCGTTTATCTTCTTTGATGATATAAATGCATTTAAAAATGAAACAGAATTAGTGAAATGTCATGTTTCATTTTGCTGCAGGGACTAGAGGTGCCATTAGTTGCAGTCTTACAGTGGTCCACTTCTAAATTGCCCTTCACCAACTCTATCTACACTCACTATAGTCTCCCTAGCGTGAGACTGGACCGGCCGCGCTTCATTATGACCGCCAGCTGCCCCAGTGCAGTCAAGGCTCGTGAACATTTCCGGGTGCGATATACCCTTCTCAACAACTTGCAGGACTTTCTTGCAGTCCGACTAGTCTGGACACCTGAAGGTGAGGTTAAATAAAATAATAAAAACAAGTGCCTTAATTTTAAGAACAAATGGGTGCATAGAGTTGCATGGCGATTGAATTGATTAGTTTGACTGCTTTATTCTATTAACGTGTAACACACGAGAATGATTTTCTCTGATAATATTTCAGAAATCATGTTAGGTGATCTCTATCAGATGTTTAGCATCAGAATTAGCGATGCCAGTTTTTGAATGAGTTACTCTTTTGATCTAATCGATCAAGCAGGTTTACTAAAAGGTCTGAAACTGTTTGTGATTCAGTTTGATTCATGCGGACAGTTCATTCAAGCACTGATCATTTGCAGCTGTTTCTCACAGTGTAATGGGATATTATGCAAGTCAGAAAACAAAAAAGAGACAGTGGAGGATGTGGATTTTTACCTACGATCTATTGTAGGAAACAGCAGTTTGTCAGCTGTGAAGCAGTTTACTGGGCAGGCAGCTTGTAAATGATTTTGTACTGCAGGTAAAGAGAATTTGTATGTATATATCGATAGCAATATGAAAAAAGAGTATTAAAAAAAGAGTAGCCTATTAAAATACCACTTTTTTGATGAGGGATCAGTACTGATGAAAGGCTAGGAACACTTTTGCTGGTAGGTATATGTCTAGGATAAGTTTTAAGCAGTGTTATTTTAGTATTATTTATGTATTATTTATTATATTCCATTTTATTTAAGCTTTATTGCAGTTAGCAAAAGCTAAGACTTCTTAGATCAAAGTCAAAAATAGTGTCAAGAAGAGTGTTCGACCAAAGGAGGGGAAATATAGCATTAAAGGTGAGAAGTGTTAAGCAATGAGAGATTGCCAATCAGTTAAAAAGTGTTGTTTGCAAAGTTGAGAAAAAAAATATCGCAGCCATGAAAAAAAGTGTTGCCACGCTATCAGAGACAGGCCTGATAAAAGCAAAGTACAGAGCAAAGGCAAAAGTTGCTAAATGCTATTTGCTCATAAGGGGTGTGGTTCATGCTTGTAGATGTAGATAACACAGAGTTTGAGGCTAACTGTGTTTGGGAGTATTTGTAATGTAATGCCAGATGAGCTAATGTCAGGCTTAACACATCAAACACGTATGAATAAGAGAATCAAGACTGTATATTGACTACATTGCAGATAGACAATAACACGTTCAAAGTAATTCATATTTGATTTTTTTAAATGTCTTTATGAATAGAAGGTTTAATGTTATTGTAGCTTTTTGCTTCTTTTGCATGCTTATTTGTTTTTGTGTTTTAATTTTTGTAACATGTTTTGCTGTTTTATTGATAAGTGCAGAGAGAACAGGAAATGATGGTGAGGTGAAGATTAGGACGTAACCAGGGTCCGAACAGAATCTGCTTATCTTAAACCAGAATCTGCTTATCTCAGTGTGCCTGATGTGTCTGTGGTAACTGTTTGATCATTTGAACATTGCTTTCTATTGTATTGTATGATTTTTGATCCTCACTTCTTCTCAGGTCGTGGACAGAAAGAGGATCCAGCAGTGAATGCAGTGGTGTGTCATTCTCCTCTCAGTAACCTGGGTTACTGTCGAAAAGGCAGTACCCTTTCCGTCAGTGTGGCTTTCCAGATACTCAGAGCAGGTCTTTTTGAGGTAAAAAGTTATTACGTGTGTGTGTGTGTGTGTGTGTGTGTGTGTGTGTGTGTGAGACGTGAGCAATTCAGTATTTTATTTCACTTCCTTCAAAATGAGTTACATTACTGGATCTACACACCTCAATATCCGCTATTGAATCTCCTGTCTTTAGTTGAGTCAGCACATGAAACTGAAGCTACAGTTCACAGCATCCGTGTCCAACCCTCCCCCTGATGCCCGTCCTTTGTCCCGCAAGAACAGTCCGTCGAGTCCAGCGGTCAGAGATATTCTAGACCGACATCAGGCCAGTCTCAGTCTGGGCCGCTCTCAGTCCTTTTCTCACCAGCAACCATCAAAGTTTCACCTCACAAGGTATAGCGCTAAACACACCCACACATACACAAACAGATGATCTTCATTTATTTCACTTGATGTAAATATGGCAAAATCTTACAGTTTCTCTCTCTCACATACACTATACACACTATATAATGAATTAAATGTTTAACAATAATTTAATATAGCAATAAATTTGTTTTTGTGTGTGTGTTTTTCTATTTCTTTTCTGTCTGGATCAAAAATATATTTTTTTGTTGACAGCATTTTAATAGTAAGTAATTAAAAAAATATTTGAAAATTCATTTTAAAAGTTTGATTTTAGTTACACAGTGGGTGGGCGAAGATGCACTGCCAACCAACTTTTTTCAAAAAATTCAGTTAATAATTAAATTTTTAATGCAGTGACAATATATACTACACTGCTGTTCAAAAGGTTGGGGTCAGTAAGAATTTTTTAAGAGAAATTAATACTTGTATGCAGCAAGAATGCATTGAATTGATCAAAACTGACAGTAAAGACTGCTGCTTTGTCAAATAAATTCTGTTCTTTTTAACTTTTTATTTATCAAAGAATCCTGAATATGTATATAAATATTAAGCAGTACAGCTGTTTTTAACATTGATAATAGAAATGTTTCTTCAGCACCAAATATTAGAATGATTTCTGAAGGATCACGTGACACTGAAGACTGGAGTAATGGCTTCTGAAAATTCAGCTTTGCCATCACAGAAATAAATTACATTTTAAACACTATTTAAATAGAGAATACTTCTTTTAAAAAGCAATAATATTTCACAGTATTGCTAATCAATTAAATGCATGAAACACTTCTTTCAAAAACATTACAAAATCTTAATGACCCCAAACCTTTGATTATACACAGTATTAATAGGTCTATACATGAATGTATTTACAGTAGCTGTCCTTACATGTTAGTAGTGTTTGTGGAAAACACCTGTTTTATAGCATTATACAGCAAGATCTTAGTAGACTGATTCAGAACGGTTTACGTAGGCATGAACTCTGATTTAGCCTATGGTACATCCTCTTACAACTGCCTCGCTTCACAATGTTGTCTTTGTCAAATCGTGATCGTCTCATTTATGCAGCACAGATCAATGTCTGTGTTCATGTTTGTTTGTGTCTTACAGGACGGGCAGTGTTATGGAGCGGAGGGCCATCACCCCTCCCGTGGGCTCCCCTGTTGGACGGCCGCTGTACCTCCCTCCAGACAGGAACATCTTGTCACTCGACAAAATTGCCAAGCGTGAGTGCAAGGTGCTGGTACTGGACTCACACACCTAAATGCACACATACACACACGCAGGGAGAGGAAGTAGGGTTTTTTTTTTTTACTTTGGCAAAGAATCATGTGTCATGAAGTAGTGTAAATAAAAAAAAAAGTGGTTTAATGTCTGTCAGTTTCAGTTCAGTATATATGTATTTTGTTTTACCAGCATTCATTGTTTACATGCTGTACAGTACGATTATTTTAAATAATTTCAATGCAATTTACATGCAGCTACTGTTTTTTGACATTTTCGACATAAGGAATGAAAAGAAAGCATAAACACAAACAGGGTTTTTATTGTTTATCCATAGGACATTTCACTGGTGTCATGAAATTCTGAGACTTGTGTTACGTACAAGTTCAAATAGTGTATTGATGGCTGTTTAAAGGGAGAATGGATGGTTATGGTTAGTCATACCCACACCGGCCCCGTGCTTTCTTGTTTATTTAATAGTTTGGCTAATTTGGTAATGTTCTCAGCTACAAATTAGTCTACCACTCTATTAAACACATTTTGCTATGTTTAAATCTATTCTGGAGATTTGTCTCCTAAAATCAGTGCAAAAAATTCAGCAGATTCCATCTGGGCCTAGTCGTATCCATTGTAAAAGCATGCCACATACAAAGTCATGTTTTTCTGTTTACTACTTACTATTGGATAGATTTTTTTGAATGTCTTTACATTTCATTTGTCAATACTGCCAACATTTTCTTTCCAATATTGAATTCCTCTTTGCATTCCTTTTTGTAAAAGTGCTTTTATTGTTTTCCTTAATTACTTGAAAGAGGATTTGCAATGTCGTGCCTGTGAGCAATCAGACGGTTTCTTTCATTTTCAGTCCTGTACACTGGAATGTTTTTGGTCCGGCATTTATTGTACCCTGCAGTGTAACTGTAGTGCTGCCCTCCATTTCACCGATATTCCTTACTCAGTAGTTATGTGTGCGTGTTGTTAAATTAGTATTTATTTTATTCGTCGTGTTATTTCACTGCTCTAATGTTAACACTCCATTTCATCAGGTTGTTCCATTTATACAGGTTTCCCATGTAATCTCACAAATCAAGTCTCTTCTGGTGGAGGTGGAGCTTGTGTTATTGGCAGATGCCATTTATTTCTGCTCCACCTTTCATGGCTTTAGAAATATTCTGTCACACTCCTACTGCAGTGTGTGTTCTCAAAAATGTGGGATCATTTTTCTTTTGCTCCATAATGATTTCCGCTAGATGTCCGGGAACAAAATCCCGGTAAGCATCAGGGCAGATGCTGGTCATACAGTAGTATTGATTTCTATGCATTTACACTGAACATCAGACTTTAACAGAGAGCTTGATATGTACAACCCCTCAGGCTGTAGTGATAATCAATAATCAACTGGCGTAAGCGTCACCCCATTGTGCCATTTAATGGGGTTACGATTGATTTATTTTATCAATGTTTACATTTCTGTGCACATGTGAGGACTACTGATTAATCCTTGGGACTGAAAAACCTTTTCCTTTGTTGTGGAATGTTGCACATGGTTTTATATTGTGTCCGAATATAGGGTCCTGAATGTTTAATTTTTTCGGACTGAATTGTTTAGACAGACTACTTTATTCTACAGAGATGTAACAATGATCCAAAACCGTATTGTGGATGTAGATAATACGTTTTAATATAAACACTGTGATGTATTTTAATTTTCAAATTCTCAATTCATTTCACTTGCAATTTCCGTATTTGCATCTTGGCCAGTTTTCTTGTTTTGGACTATGAAAACTTGTGAAGATAAGTTGCTTGGCACAAGTGGATCATTTATTGCAGAACAAAAAGATTTGGACTATCATGTTTATTTTTTTGTAAGCACTTTATTTAATTTTTTGTAACTTATTTTTTGGAGGAAAAAGAAGGAATGTTCAAAGGGCTGGTGGCTGGATCTTATGTTTTCCTGAACAGCATGTTTTGAAAACTCAAAACCTTTTTTTTTTTTAAAACCTTGTCTTTGACAAAGCAAATGACAGAACAATTGTTAATTAACAAACCACTGGATTTACTCCAAGTCTGTATAAATAGCTTGAGGTTAGAAGTTATACAAAAGGTATCAGAGCTGTTGAGGCAATATATGTTGAGTATTGCGCTTGTATTGTTTGTTCTGACTTTTTCAAATTGCCAAGAGCCGCCAAGAAGCTCTTCTGGTGGAAAGTCCTTGTGGAACTCAATCATTTAGATAGCTGGTCAAGCAGGACAATTTTTTTTACTATTCTCTTCTATGAACTTCTGCTTTGCACTTTTTTTGTTTGGTTGATGTTTGTTTGTATATGCCTTTAATTACATTGCTGTTTAAAGTGTTAACAAAAGTGTTCAGAGTTTGGAAATGTGTTGGTTATTGGATTGTTGCACTTGAACAAGTTAAATAAAGCAGCTAGGGCATAAATTGTCTTGTTTACTTATTTAAAAAAATAAACAATAAAGCACAGAAAATATTTTCAGAAGAAAATATAATTTATTTTACATCAGATGTTCATAGACATTTGATAATTGCACTCATTCCCCAAATCATAACACAGCTTACACCAAAAATTACAATAAAGTTTACAAATAAGTTACTGAAAAATTGAAAAAATGTAAAATATTAACAGAGGTTTTGCCAGTTAGTTCACATATTCAACAAAGACATTTAAAGTGAATAAATATAAACAAAAGCTTGTCAGCAAATCAGTCAAAAAACTGAGGTTTTGCTTCAGAATGTTGTAGCCTTCAGCACACTGTTGTCTGTTCCCTTTGTACCCTCATCTAGAGTTTCATAGGGATGTTCTGTGGACAAATTTAGAAACGCTCAAATTACAACTCACATTATACATTTCATATTTTTTTTAGAAAGAAAAAAAGTATAATAATCAGTTTCCACACACCTGTCTTTTTGTTCAGCTCAAATTTACTTGAATCGTAATGCATCTTTTTGCGGCTGTGTAAAAAGGGATTAACAATCATTAATTTACCTTATAAAACCACAATGCTTGGCTTGGTAAGTTTCTGACTTTATTGCAAGATCAGTGTCTTTTGATTTAAATGGACTTTACCTGCACTTCTTGTAAATGCACACAATTGCTGTGACTATGAGGATGACGCCAAGCGGCACAAGGACTCCAATCAAGATAATAGATGTTCGATCTACAAAACAGCAGGAAAAACCTGTTATTTCATATGACTGGCATAGTGGCATATATGGTTTAATTTTTTAGATTAGATTAACAATTTTACATTAGGAATGAATACAGTCTGTTCACATTCACTTACCCAGGCCTCCCTCAGTTGTGGGGATTTTAAAGAGCTCACAGTTTGTGCCCTCGAAACCTTCAGCGCAAGTGCAGGTATAACCAGAACCATCTGCTTTATCCACACAGGTACCGTCATTCTGACAGGGCGAGCTCAAACATGGACTCGCTGAGAGAGAAAGAGGGCAAAAGTTGTTCAAAATCAGTTTATAACTCATCTGAAACATCTGTAATATATGAAAGCTTGTTTCCACCATGGGATTAAATCTCAAATACTGTCTTTTTTTTCTCAAAATTCTGAGAAAATTGTTAGACAAACAAAGAAAACATGGACTCCGAATTGTGAGATATAAACTCAGAATTCAGAAAAAAGTCAAAATTGAAAGGTGTAAACTCAGAATTCCCAAAAAAAGTCAGAATGAATTTTTTCTCAGAATTATGAAGAAAAAGTCTGATTTGTGAGATAAAAAGAAAAAAGTCTGATTTGCAATTACTTTATTTTTCATCCCATGGCAGAAATGAGTTTCCATAGTAATAATTAACTTTACCATATGATATCCAATTCTGTATCATTCCTAGATTAGGAAAACTCTGAAAGCTATGCATTATATATTTTGAGTCAGAATATCTTGTGATAATATGAAGAGTGAAATTGCTCACATTTATAACAGTCGCGTTTGGTGTCGTACACAGTGCAGATCTCGTCTCCACAGCCCTTTGTTTGACACACAGCACCAGTGGTAGAACATTCACAACTCTGTGAACAATCTTCTGTCACAAATGTCTCCTTCAGCTGTGTGTGGAAGGGTTAGGAGAAACATGATCAGCAAGTGTAATGTCTTGTACAATTCATTTGATATCGTAACCTTTAACCAGTAGTATTTCACATGCATCAAAATGCTCACCAGATAGTAGCGATTGAGGTAAGTGCATCCACACTCGCTGTAAGGCACACAGTCTTGGTCGCTCAGGACAAAGCCGGAGGCGCACTGACATCCCTCCACGCACTCTGTTTGCTCACACTCAGAGGGAGCCGCCAGGTCTGCGCAGGACGCTGGGCATGGAGTCATACAGGGGGAGTAAGTGCTGTTGGGCCCACATTGCAGACCTAAATCACAAACACACACACACGTGTTGATGCTGTTTAGTGTCACATGATCCTTCAAAAATCATTCTAATACACTGATGTTTGTGCTCACAAAACATTTCTTATTATTATCAATGTTTTGCTGCTTTATGTTTTTGTGGAAATTGTTAATGCAACATTTTATGTGTTTAAATTGCTACAGAGTCTACATTGTGTAAATTAACGTTTTTATTTTTCATACCGCAATTCAGTTCTTGTCTCCACAGCCCTAGTGTGACACCTTGATCTTGGCAAGCACGAGCATAGACAGCGTAATTTTCACAGCGCAGCTCTTCGTTGCCCTGCTCAGCACATAGGTCAAACACACAATCCCTGCAATGCAACACACAGTGTTGTGAAGGACTGTGCATCTGTACCAACATCCGCATATCACAAGTTTAGCTCAGTCAAACGCACACACACACACACACACACACACACACATGCTCTTGTACATAGTTAGTGCAACACACACCCACCATGCATTACGTTATCCTCTGAGCTCAGAAAGTGAACTCGTGCTTGTCACTGGAGTGCAAACACCCTGACACACACAAACACATGCACACATTACTCACTCCTGGAAGACATCTGGAGCGATCACAGCATGACAGGCACTGAAAGGACCAGCAGGGTCATTGAGAGCCCCACACATTTTATTCCCGTTCAGCTCCTCCAGCAGAGCGTTTGTGCAGCCTGTCGTATCAAACCCTGAATCTGGATCGGATTCTACTTCACGCCTAATAGAAAAAAAGACAGGATTTTTTCAGATGACTTGTTTCATGAGAACTGTCATCCCAGTTGATTTATAATGCATAGCATAACTGATCATCTGAATCTTCCATACTTGTGTAGGTGCACCATCTTTGGTAGAGATGAGGTACGAAGACCCGCCTGTCTGTCAGTCACTCTCCAGCTGTCTCCAAACTCATTGAGGTTGCGGGTAACTGTGCCATCTGGTTTTGTGTACTCGTTACGGCTGTTTCCATCATAATTACCGCACAGACCGAGCACACGAGATCTGTATACACTAGGCAGAGTCACCACTTTAGGGAAAAAGAAGAGACAGTGAGTTTTGGTTATTATATACTTGCAAAGCTGTACATAAAAAATCCTTGACAAAGTGTGTGGATTTGAGTTTTGAGCTACCTGCTTGAGCACTGCCATCAAAGCGCACAGAAAGGCCAAAGTCAGTTGTGAGCATAACAAAGCGAGACTTTGTTTTTATGTTAACTCCACGCACAGGACTGTATGGTAGACCAACTTTCTCTCCATCGACCTGATGAAGAAAAAAATGCAAAGACATCCATGATATTGGCATTTTACTACATTGTGTGGTTCATATATGAAGTCTGTTAGATACAACTATTAGGATTGACTACATGGCCCATGAATCCCTCACCAGCACTTTCTTGTTCTGTTGCATGCGAACAGTAATGCCGTACACGTCCACATAGACCTCGCGCAGGAGCGACACACGGCTGATGCCTCCCTGCCGCTGGTTTTTGCCGCGGACTATGAAGGGGGTGAGAGAGCTGGGCAGATTGTTGCTCTGAGTTAATACATAGGTATACGCTCCCTGGTAGTGGTGATTGTATCTGTCAAAGGTACGATAGTGAGGGTCCCCAGCAATACTGCAGTCATCGAATTCTATGAGAAGTACAAGAGGTTCTAGTTAGTTTATTCATGAGGTGGACATTAAGATTAACCTTGAACCTGCTTCAAGGGTCAAACATTCACATTTCTTTAGATACCCACAATATGCAGTCATTAAACCCCAAAAACTTGAAGACATGAAAAACATCAAGCAGTCATGTATATAGTAAATATGAAATTTTGGTTGCTCTGATGATCTGAATTAAGTAAATCGATGTCATTGTTCCCTCATTCTTAGTATCTGCCGTTGTAAAACTGTCCTAAACTCACTCTCAGGTTTGCAGTAACGGTCTCCATTGCTGTCAAGATCACAGATCGAGTTGTCATTGCATTCATAGGATGTGCAGGACAGTACTCCTCCAAGGCTGCAGCTGCACCTTTGTTCACAGTGGTCAGTTATCCACGAATCTCCCACCTGAAATACACCAGGCAGTATTGTAACATTTTGTGTCATATAAAATGAAAACACTGTCATCAAACACCTTTTTATAACATATTCTTTATGTATCAAGTCTTTATTCATACCATTATTCATTTACATAGAAAATAGGTTTCAGTAATGAGTTGGAGAATAGAAGTGTTGAAGAAAAGTATTTAAAAGATAGACTACCGGGGTCAATAAGATTTTTAAATGTTAGAAAGAAGTCTCTTATGTTCACCAAGGATGCAATTATTTGATCAAAAAAGTAAAAATTGCAATTCGGTGAAATATTATTACAATTTACAATAATTTCTGTATTAACATTTTAAAATCTAATTCATTATTGTGATGGCAAAGCTGAATTTCCAGCAGCCGTTACTCCAGTCTCCAGTGTCACATGATCTGTTCAGAAATCATTCGAATATGCTGATTTGGTTACTATTATTATCAAAGCAGTTGTGCTGCTTTATACCTTTTTTTACATTTAATTCTTCATTCTTCAGTGAATATAAAATTAAAAACAACAACATTTATTTGAAATAGAAATATTTTCAACACTATAAATGTTTTACTGTCACTTTTGATCAATTAATTGTTCCTTGCTGAATAAAAGTAATAATTTCCTTCAAAAAATAAGAAAAACTTTTGAACAGTAGTGTAGTTTCTCAACATTTCAGTTAACTGTCGTGGCAATTCTAGCAACTTTACTCACATCATGATACTCTCCATTGCTGTCAACACATCCACAACTTGAGAGGGGAACACACTTGCCATCACTTAGCACAAAACCTCCATTGCACTGGCAGCCTTCGACACAGCTATTGGGTGGTAATGGGCAGAATACGGGGAAGAGATCGGCACAAGTAGGAGGACACGGTGCTGTGCACTCAGAATAGTGACTGTTTGATGGGCACGGGAGAGCTGGAAATAAAAATACACAAAGGAAAGAGGTTTGACGCACTGGATTTGAATGACAATGACTCTCTGACATATTCAGAGGCCATTTCTTCCTTCAAAATATGCACAGATATTCATTAATATTTATGCATAGCCTAGAGGTTATCAATGAGGAATCTCATAAATGCTTCATTTTATCAGCATCACAGTTCTGCTCTTTTGATCTTTACAATTCTAGCCAAATTATTCTTCCTCCTGTCACCCAGCTCAGCATAACATTCTCAGCACATCTCCTAGTCTTTCTTCCTCTTTCTCTTTCACTTACGACAGAAGGTGCTGTTTCTCCAGCTGATCGTGACTCCAGCGCTATGACAGGCCTGTGCGTAAGCTTCAACGTTATCGCACAGAGTCGACTGCATGCCATCATACTCGCACATGTCATAGATGCAGTTCCCCAGGAATGATTCTGGAGGAATGAGAGAGTGACAGGGCTTGAAGACATCAGACAGAATAGATGCCGCGCACAGTGATCTGTAGATTTCTTCCTCATTCTCATCACAGTTGGGTTTGTCATCAGGCCGTGGATCAGGTTGGCATCTGTGGATGGAGGAACGAGGCATGGATGAACACAAGAGTAGAATGAAGACAAGTGAACTGTACTGATTTTTCACCATGATTGGCTCAAATTCATATGCAATCTATAATTCTGCTATCTATCTGGGTTTGTTTATTTTTTGAATTATGAAAAGGGACTTACTGGAACCAAACAATGTAACACTCACCCAGGATCACTGTCTCCCTCCGCCTTCCAGCTGTCACCAAGTTCAATGGCATCTTCGGCCGGTTTGCCATCAGGCATCAAGTTGTCATCAGAGGAATCTCCGTTGTAGTTACCACACATTCCACACACCTAGAAGAATAAAGTTGAATTACAGAAAAGCAGTGAGTGATATGCGTCAAAAAGATTTTATCAAAATTCACTTTACTCAATGCAATTCAGACATCTGGACCAATAAGGAAACTATCTGGTTTATTAATCAAACATTAGTATCTATTGACTACATTCACCACAAATATCAGGTAGTAGCGGTGGGCGATATGACCAAAATCTTGTATCACAATATGAGTCATTTTATTTCACGTTAACAATATATTATTACAATATAGTTATTCTGGATTTAAATAAGGTCTTTATGATATCAGCATTTTAGATACCATAGAAATTTCATAATTCTTGTGTCAACATCACAAAACAACTAATACTAGCCTAAATTAAAAAAAAAAGCTCACTCAAGACAAGTAAACAGTCAATGATTAAATAAGAATAAGAAACTAATTACAAGCAATAGAACAAGAACAGTAGAACAAATAAATAAGAAATGCTACAAATATGCTACAAGTAATCAAGTGTATAAAAACACTGCATATTCTTCACTGTGTAGACTTCTTCTTATTAAAGAGCAGTGAGAGATTTTCTCTCTTTTGTTGTTTGATTAACATGAATGACAGACAGCAGGAATATTAGACTGTTGCCACTTTAAGAGCTGCCCAGATTCAATATACTGTTACTGGTTTTCTCTCTCAGCTGTTTGTTTTCACTTAAGACCTACTGTGTTTATAATGATACTTGCAAAGACTGGCATTTTGACACATAAAAGTGCGTGTATTTAACCGTTCAAGGCCTATAAAGTGGCAAAAACATGGAGAGACAATAATCCAAAATCTCTACAGGCTGACAAATTTCTACCGGTTAATCGTGTCTACTGGTATATCGCCCACCCCTATCAGGTAGGGTGATGTTCTAGCTTTGTTTTTGTGTAGTTTCAAACCTTGTTGAAATAGTCTCCAGGCACTGTGATTTCAATATGGTGCACTCCATCAAACTTCACAATCAGGCCAAAGTCAGTGTCCAGTACGGTGTTTACTCCACTGGTGAACACCCGTGCCTTGGCTGAACTGATGTCATAGGGGGTCTTTATCCTGCGTTCATTCACCTAGTCGGTGGAGAGAACAGATATGAGAGATTTAGCACAATCATATCACTGAATACATATTGTTTAGAATCTTATCTATGATACTATACAATATTTCACTGTTATATCCCTATTCATGATTGTCTAATCGGAAGAAGATATGCAAATGCAGCCTAGTCAAAAGCACGACTGCATCTCTTCCTCCTTCCTTCTCGGGCTCTCACCAGTACTCTTCCATTCTTGCTGATGGTGATGTTGGCAGTGGGCAGGTAGACGGTCACAGAGCGAACATACGAAGCTTCTGGTTGGCCGCGCTCTTCGTTTTTAGCCACAATGGTGAAGGGTGTCACCATAGAGGTGTCGCATATCGCCACCAGTGTGTAAGTGCAGGTACCCATGTAGGTGTGCATGATGCCATCAAAAGTGTAGTAGTGAGGATCACCAGCAATGTGGCAAATGCCCACTCCTGCAAAGAAGGTCAATAAGCATGTGTCAAACAGATAGATAGACAGAAAGACACATAAATAGACAGACAGACACAAAAAAGAGATAAAAAGATTATATAGAGTATGTACCTGTGTTCACACAGCCCAGTTCACCTTCATTGACCTTACATTCCTGAGCGGGACCACATTGCCATGCCTCGCATGTCACCGTATTGAAAGGTGAACAAACACAGCGCTCTGTGCAATCATCTTTTGTGAACCAGCTGTCTCCAACCTGAAAACCACCCAGATATACATTAATAATTGAAATGCTCAAAGAGACATAGCCTAAACTAGAAATTAACATATTGTGAACTGAAATGTATTCAATCTGTAAGAAATTGTTTCAAATTTGAAAAGTTTCATTCAGTCTTCTCAAGAACTCACAGGCCTATAGTTGTTGTCTTTATCAGTGCAACCACACTCGCTGAAGGGCACACAGTTGTCTCCACTGAGGACAAAATCAGGGTCACAGACACATCCCTCAACACAGGGCTCAGAACAGGTGCCTTCAGATCCAGGGTCCTGACAACTGGCTGGACAGGCTGAACCGCATGGTTCATAGTGACTACCAACTGAACATTTAATAGCTGGAAGAAATGGATATAAAAGAGTGGTGTTAAACAAACCATTGCAATGGGCAGAAAATAGTTAGAAAAGAGAGAAAGATGGACAAGAAACTGGAGACTATGGGCAGAGACGGAGAAACATAAAAGAGCAACTGTTTTAGCACAGCCAATGTACGAACAAAAGAGACAAACGGCGCTCCTCGATCACCCCCTAACTAAGGGGTGCACACTACAAAGGCACTTTACAGAATGTCTGTAGGGCTCAAACACTTACGGCAGAAGGTGTTATTTCTCCAGTTAATTGGCACCCCAGCTTGAGCGCACAGGTCAGCATAGCTTTGAATAGCTTGGCACAGTGCCACTGTGGCGCCACCAGTGCCACACTGATCAAACACACAGTTCTCAAAGTAAGGATCGGGAGGCACCACTGCATGACATGGCTCGAAGATGCCTGGGAAAAGAATGATAAGTAGGCTTTAATGGTGCTTAAAACAGGTGTCGTGTCTCCATTAAACTGAAAAACTCAATGCACTGAACAGATGTGCTGGAATATAGTAATAAATAGAGTAGAATGAGGCATCTTGTAATTTACCCTTTACTCTTCAAGTCATGTTCCAGTCATTGCTAACATTCAATCCAAAATGTAATACAATAATTGTAGTCAAACCGCCCAAAGCAGACAAATAAATTCATGCATTCTAACATAAACATGATTTATTCTAATTAATTCATTAAGAAGGTGAATTAACATTTGCAAATGCAAATGCTGACTCTGATATTAGCAAAAGAAAATATTTCTAAGCAGAACAAACAATCCAATGTGAGTTTGAAGGGAACCTATAAGAGTAATTATAGGTGATTAAGAAATGTGACACTAATCCCTGAAAGAATATTCAATTATTATATCCTGTAAAGGAAATTTATCATTTGCTGATTTGAAATTATATATATATATATATATAAAACAAAGCCAATAAAATAAAATAAAATTAAATAAAAAAAAACAGCTATTATAATAATAATATGCCATGAATTTCTAATTGTGATAAACTTTTTTTATTCAGTGACCTCATCATTAAAACATTGTAAAACCTATGTGTGAGTGCGCGTGTGTCCCACCATTGGGGTCGGTGATCATGCCACAGCTAGTAGGTTTCTGTGCTTCACTCTCGATCTTGTCATCACATTCAATGTCTCCTCCACCATGAGTACAACTGTGCGAGACAGGAACAGGCATGAATGATTAAAGCTTCAATGATAAAAAGTGCATATTTAGAAACAAAATTGATGAAATCTTACTATTATTGGTGCAAGGCACGATTAAATATGCTTTCACTTACTCTGGTCTGTCGTCGGGCACCTGCCAGCTTTCTCCGAGCTCGTTGGTGCTGTCTGTTGCCATTCCATCTGACTTGATGTTGTCATCATTAGGATTATCATTATAATTTCCTGTAATATATTATTATTATTATTATTAAAATGACTCATATCAAACAATTATTTGGTTAGTAGCAGTACAAAGTAGCTTTTGAATCTCCATCAGTTAGTTAGATAACTGAATTTGTGATCTTACCACAGAGTCCACATAACAGTCCGCTATAGGAGGAAGGCAAGGTGACATCTGCATGATGGTTTCCATCAAAACGGACACGCAATACGAAGTCTGTCTCGAGCACCACAAATTTGCCACTTAGGAAGATCTTAATACCATTTGAAAGTGTGACAGGCACAGTGACCTGAACTCCGTTCACCTGCAGGACGTACAAATAAGGTAAGCACAAGAATGGACTGCTGTTCTAATCTCCTGTAATCTGTTTGTTACGTCTCACAAATCTTGGAAATGTCCCATACCTGAACTTTGCGACCCTTGCCCAAAATGACTGTTGTGTCGTGCACACTGATGATGACAGATCTTACATAAGACACTTTCTTATTATTGTCTCTGTGCTCGTTCTGTGTCTCCACAGAAAAGTATGGCAAGCCGGAGGTCTCATTACAGGGCTTAGTGAGAGTGTAGGAACAGGCACCCATGAAGTGATGTACTTTATCATCAAAGGTGTTATAATGAGGGTCACCAGAAACTGAGCAAATGCCTGTACCTAAAAGAGAAAGAGATAAATATGGAGAGACAGAACTCAAAACGTTTAGTTCCATGTGTCAACAGGTTTGTGCAGAACTGCATATTTGTACGTAATAAGATGCTAAAAACTAAAATATGTGTAAACTAGTATTATATTTCTTACCAAGTGGTTTGCAGCCATAGTCTCCATCTTGAAGTTTACAGCTCTCAGTAGGAAGACAGCTGGTGTTGTAACAGTGAATAGTTCCTCCACCCTCACATGTACATTTTTGCGTACAGCCCTCCAGATACCAGCTCTCATTTACCTATATATGTGCACATTGATAGGGATGTGTTAGAAATCCATAAGTCAAGTAGTTTCTTCTATTTTTTTCTTCTATTTTTAAACATTAAACTTTATTAAAATTCTGCAATTAAATTTTTTTTAATAAATTTGCATAATTTATTCATGCCGCGGTGCATTGCTGGGAACTCAAATACCACGTTTATTACAGCATCTTTATCTCTATTTTGGTCAAATGTTCTCACGTTCGACAGAAACGCAAAAAGTAAGTCATGGAAGAGTTTTTTGTTTGGGTTGGTGTTTTTGCTGTTTAGTGTTTAAAGCACTTTTTGGATGTCGTGTTTGTCATTTTCTCGCAAGAATAATGACAACATGCCTAAAAAATCATAGAGTGAAAAGGTATGAATTATACTCAGTTTCCTTCTAAAGTTACCTTTAATAATTTATTTGTCAAACTGCTATTTATGTGAACTACAAAACCTAAAATGGTAAATAACGTCATGAACAGAAATGGGTGTTTTTAGGTTACTCGTCGTGTTTGCAGTGGTTCTCTTGATATTTTTTACCCAAAACTTTGACAGTTTTTACTCCCATCATTTTCTATGGCCCCAGAGCCCCACCGTTCAGCCCTGGTGTTAAACTCACCGGATGGTAGGAGCTTGAGGAGTCCACACAGCCACAGTCTTTAAGAGGAACACATTTGTTGTCACTGAGGATGAAGCCAGAGTCACACTCACAGCCTTCAACACACTTCTCACTGCAGCCCGGTGGTCCATTGACACCCAGACATGTCTCTGGACAGGAGCTGACACATATGGAGTAATGGCTGTTTGGAGGACATTCCAGAGCTGTAAAAAAAAAAAAAAAAAAAAACCCATTCAATTATAAAAACAAGGTTAAAGTGGGGACACAGTATGTAGTTTCCCAGTCATGTGTACCCATCCTTATGTGATGGTATTGCTCTCTTCTCTGCCTTGGCCATTAAAGGCATAAAAGCACCATAAATAATAAAAACAATAAGGCTGAAGTTAAAGTAAGTGTTCAAGTCTAGCTTTCCCATTCTAACCTTCTGAACTGCCTTCACTTCAATAATTTATATTGTGCATTAGAGGGAGCTGAAAACCGGCTCGTCACTGGGAATGTGAAGTGTGATTCTTGCATGGATGTAAGATGCCAAATTTTGCTGCTTTATTATAAAACTATTTCTCAAACCCTACACCTTATGCAATATTATAGAGAGAATGACTCACGGCAGAAGTCTGGCTCCCTCCACTGATGGACAGGAGCACCTGCACTCAGGCAAGCATCAGTGTAAGCCTGAAGCTGGTCACAAAGGACCTGCTGCAGCCCCTGATAACGGCACATATCAAACACACAGCTCTGGAAGAAAGGCAACGGGTCCACTACATTTATACAGTCCCTGTGAGGAGCAGATAGTGTGCAATGATTAAGCACTTAAAGTTTTCAAAAGTCTTTCTCGTGTTAGAAACAATATGAATTATAGAATGTGCATATTTGTTATAAACCCTGCTGATTAATTTTAAATAGAATGATTCAACATTGTTTTTTAGCATAAAATGTCATATAGTTTGGTAAGTCCTAACCTAAATGCTCCATTTGTGTCAGTTATTCTTCCACAGTTCTCTGGGTTTGACACGACACCCTCCAGCTCAGGATCACAGGGTGGTTGAGGCCCAGGGTCCGGCTTGCATCTGAAAACACGACATCGTCATCATCAAGACATGACTGAGCATTTGAAGTCAACCTAATCTTAAAAACATTTCCCTGCCTGTTGCGCGGTTGGTAAAATTAAGAAAAGTAAAAGGTACTGACGCTGCATCCTCATCCTCATCAGTTTGCCAGCTGTCACCAAACTGATTGGAGCTGTCTGTTTGGGAGCCATCTGGCTTAGTGAAATCATTATTGGGGTTTCCATCGTAGTCACCGCACAGGCCACACATCTGGTCATAGTAGGAACTGATAAAATGAGGAAGAAAAAGAAAGAGATTAATGTAAAGATATTAATTTCCCCAGAGATGTTTTTTGATTTTTCTTTTTGATTTTACTCATAACCTATAACCCTTAACAATCATTGTGGGTCTTAGTGTTTTCTGCCAAATACTGTCACTACTGTGTATATATTCCAGTGAGACATTTTTCATTTTTTCTTTACCTAGGAACCGAGATCTTGGCATAATGGTTGCCGTCCCACTGCACCTCCAGGCCGAACGGAGTTGTGAGGATTACATATTGTCCAGCAAGAGACAGCGAAATGAGTGGAGATGGGGAGTGAGGAAGAGACACCCTAAGTCCATTCACCTGAGTGTGTGGAAAAGAGATAAAACCAGAGTTAGATTGAAGACTAATGTTAGCTTTGACAAAAAGAACTTTAAAGGGCAAGATTATTCTTGGAAAACAAATGGACATAGGGATAATGTTACTATGAACAGATTAGGAACCATTTAGAAAAAAATATTTAAGATAAAAGAAATGTCTCATAACTATTGTGTGTATTAACATAATCCCAGAGATTATAATCTAAGAGAGATTTAAATATATTGTGGCCATTTACATAAAATCTCAATTCTAGATCTCAAGATTACAGAATGGCTTCAGTGGTGGTTACTTGATGGCAGCTACTGTAGATACTGACCAGAGTTCTCTTGTTTTTCATCAGTGTCACAGTGATGCCATCAACAGTCACGTACAGTTTCCTCAGGTAAGAAACGCCAGAAACGCCTCTCTCTTCATTCTTACCCTCTATGGAGAACCAGGGGCCTGCAGACCCAGGAGGGAAGAAAGTAAAGTTATTTTTAAAGCTGTACATCTATGTTCTTATTTGAACTAACTTTTTAAATTAATTTTGGGGACATTTAATGTAAAATTAATGAATGGTAAGAATACAATACTTTGCTACTCTAAAACACCTACTGATGATCAAAGCACTCTAATGTTACAGCTGGAAGTGGATAGTTGGCTTTGTCCGTTGCTTACCAGTGTTGTTTTTGCAGGTACGTGCCAGAGTGTAGGTGCAAGTGCCCATGTAGCTGTAGTATTTGCCATCAAAGGTGTTATAATGAGGATCACCAGAGATAATACAGTCTTGAGATTCTGGGAGATTGAAGAAAGAGATTGATCAACTGTATTGAAGCTCTAAAGAATATGTAAAGTTCAGTAGTTTACTGTTGCACAGTGTTTGTAAATAGTGAATTGTAAACATGCACAGTCAGTGTCCACCTCTCTAGCCAGATATACATGATGAAATGTTTAATCTAATATTGGAAGGGTTAATTACACATCACATCTGTCTTTTTAGAGCCAGTGCACAAAGCCGAGCCCAGTTGTTGTCTTATTAATGCATACATGCTGGATAAAGCCGAGCTATATAATTACATCGAAATCTGTTAGTTCAGCATTGCAAAAACTGGACTTGTAAGATTTTAAGTCATGCATTTATTTTAAAAAGACATTATTGTTTTAGCCTGACTGAAACTGGATGGATGGATGTTTGACAATTGAATGGAAGTGCACTTACTGAGTTAACCAGAGTACTCACCTTGTGGGTAACACCCTATTACGCCACCCTGTACTCCACATTGTTCCATAGGAGGACAGTCAGCAGCTTTACAGGTAACAAATGGAGGGTCGCACTTACACAGTAGCTCACAGTCCTTAGTGTAGTACTCTTCACCTGGCTACATCCATGGAGAGAGGAAAAGTAATGAAAAATACTAGTTGATTGACTATAACAAACCATTTCTGTCCTAAATGATACCAAATTCAATTTCCTCACCTTATAATAATTTCCATTGTAGTTGCAACCACATGTTTCTTCTTTCACGCACTGGCCAGCACTGAGGATATATCCAGGGTCACAAACACATCCTTCAGAACAAGGCCCGCTGCACTGACTTGGTAGAAATGAACTGCAGGAAGGTTGGCAAACTGATGCGCATGATTCAAAGTGACTGTTGGGTGGGCATTTCAGAGCTGGAGAGGAAGAATTTATGTAAGTGCTAATCATAATTTTGTGATTTCACCCTATTTGACAGTACAAGAAATAGAACAAGCCATTCATGACTGTATTTTTTTGTCAAAGTTTATGTTTAAGGAATTTGTATTTTTCAGACGTACGACAGAAGGTGCTGTTTCTCCAGGGTCCAATTGTGACGCCACGGTCCTGACATTCATTGACGTATGACTCTATTGCTTCACACAAAGCAGAATGAGCGCCATCCAGCTCACACACGTCAAACAGACAGTCTCGGAAGAAACCCTATACACACAAGGTTAAGATCAGTAAGTATGTTGTATGGTTAAAATTGTGCACTAAATCATTTCAAATTAACTTATTTGGTTTCGCTCACATTTGGGTTGACTTTTGGATGGCAAGCAGCAAATGGGCCATTGCTGTCCAATATGATACCACAGTAAGCAGGCCCTTCATACAACTCCTGCTCAGCATCTGTACACCCTGTGGATGGGCCAACCTCTGGCTTGTTACACCTGAAGGCAGAATCAGAGGTGAGTCGTCTATAATGTGAATTAATAGAGATAAGTTTGTAACAGCATGTGCCTCGCATAGTGCCTTACTCAGGGTCTGTGTTCCAGCTGTGGCCGAAGTCACTGGGGCTTTGGACCAGTTCACCAGTTGGGGTCTGGAAGTCATCCTGAGGGTCTCCGTTGTAGTCTCCACACAGTCCACAAAGTTTGTCCTCATAGCTGTAAAATGATCACAAGCATGTAGAGACATTTAAAAGTCAATCAAGTTATAAATGTTGTTACTAAGAAGACATTTATAAGAACCATACTCACTCCTTGATAACTTTAATGTCCATATAGTGGTTTCCGTCATAACGTACGGTTACTCCAAAGTTCAAGGCCACCGTGTAGTGCTTGCCAGACATAAAAATGTCAGCACCACTGACAGGACTCAGAGGAATGTTCACATTGGTTCCATCGACCTGAGAAAAGTCAGAAAACATTGTTGTACATTTGAATGTGTCACTAAATAAAATGCAGTATATGCATAGAAATATGTTGGTGTATAATTCATTAGCAGTAATATAGAAAATAATCTTTATCTTACTTGAACAGTTCCTCCTTTCAGAATGGACACTACGACTCCCAACGCATGTACATGAACTGCTTTTACGTAGCTGATATGAGGATTGTTGTAGCGATTCTCATTGTCTGTGTATACAGCGAAGTGAGGCACATCTGTGCTGTTACAAGGCTCGGACATCAGGTAAGAACAGTTTCCCATGAAGTCATAGCGCCGGTTATCAAAGGTGTTATAATGGGGGTCACCAGAGGCAATACAGGTGGAGGTTCCTGTGAATGAAAAATCCCTTGGTGTCAAAGACATGAATTCAAACTTCATCATAAATACTCGTTTTATCAGGAGTTATAGGTTTGCAAGTTAATAACTACAAAGCCTAATGACAAAATCTTGTCTGTGTGTTCGAAAGCTTGTGGCCCTTGAAACATGAGCTATCACACAAGCAATTTAGTATGTTGTTCACTTGTCAGTTACGGTAATTGTGGATAAGGGGTTGTTGTGGTTTTCTGAAATACCTTTAGGGTAGCAGCCATGCACTCCACCAACCTCCCGACATTCTTCTGTCACAGGGTCACAGGTGTTGTCCACACAGTCGAAGGTGTAGTTGCCAGCACAGCGACACAACTTAGAACAGCCATCTCCAAATATGATCTCACCAGGCTGGGTGTAAATATAGACAAAGATTTTTTAGAGCAAAAGCTTAGGTCCCAAAGCTGGATAAAAATGCAGACTCACAATGACAACCCTTGTACCTCAAAGTAATTGTTTTCTTCATCCAGACATCCACACTGCTCAATAGGAACACAGCGCCGGCCACGGAAAACAAACCCTGGTTTACAGAAGCAGCCGCTGATGCAAGAACCAGAGCAGTTGGTGGAGGGTTCTGCACAGGAAGGAATACAGGCTGGGCCGCAATCAATGTACTCAGAGTCTGGAGGGCAGTTCACTGTTTGAAGACAAGAAGGGTTTGTTTATCTATACAAATGTTATCATGTTTTTTATAAATGTTTCCAATGAAAATAGAACAAGTTTAGCTTACCTGGTGGTGTTGGTCCTGGAGTAGTTGGCTTAGGTGTTGTTGGTTTAGGAGTTGATGGACCCGGTGTTGTTGGTTTGGGTGAAGTGGGTTGGGGTGTAGATGGATTAGGAGACGATGGACCTGGCGTCGTTGGTTCAGGTGAAGTAGATTGTGGTGTTGATGGTTTAGGTGTAGTGGGTTGGGGTGGGGATGGCTTAGGTGTTGTTGGAGTTGCTAAAATCAAGAAAACAATGAATAGACTGGTGCATCATCCATAAAATATGTATTATATGACAACCGGTACTTTTAGACTTACAATAGCATTAATGACATTGTCTGCCACCTACCTGTACAACTGGTAATGCAGACACTATCAATTGCAATATCTGTCTGGTCTGTTTCACCATAAACACCAACAATTACAAACTGAAATGAAAAATATTAATTACAGTGAACCTCTGGAGAAATGTATGGTGAATATAAATTATTTTGTAATTCAAATGGTCCAGATCATTATGTCAAAAATGTAAAAAGCTCATTCACTAATTTTTAACTGAGAGAATAAAACTGACCTCTACTGAATCAGCTGGACCAATGTAGCGAACGCTTGCAGGCTTCCAGCCCTGACCTTGATTTCCTTTGAGGCTGAAAATAGGGGCTCCAAGTTCTACACCTAAAAAAACAAAACAAATCATAAAACAAAACTGAGCCAAAATCTCTGTAATTAATCTGCATAACATTTTTGAAAATCATTGATCATCTAGGTTTTGTTGTGTGTGTACATGTGAATATGATTCTCATATCATAATTGTAATTTCATAATTGTTCTTTGAACCTACAGACGTTTTAATGAACTCCTCACTTTTTTTTTAACAATTTTGCGTTTGTGACTCTTACCGGTGGTGACTGCATGGACATTTAGCTCCATGTTGGTGGCACTGCCATACATGTAGTAATGGAATTCTAGCTGTAGGCAACCAGAGGCTGAGATAGAGGGGCTCCAGAGCTGAGCGGATTCTCCTTCAATGCTAGAGCTGGAGTCCATTAACAGGTACGACCCCACTGCATTGGAGAGAAACAGTTTGAGAAAATAGGGAATGTTAAGAAGACAGAAAGCAATCCTTAATATCAATGATTTGACAGGGTAAAATGTTGGACTCACATCCTGGTTTGGAGAAGTCATCATCAGGGCCAGTGCCTGGTGTATCTGTCTGTCCATTCCAAGGCTCCCAACCAAAGATTTGGTCATTATGTATCACATTCGTCCAGTCACATTCATCCTCATCAAAGTCACACCCAGCTATACAGCCTATATATAAAAAACACAATAAATTCATTATTTTAATATAAAATGTATATCTAATACATAATACGTACATGCAATAAGGGTAAAATAAAGTACCAGCACAGGCTCCCTCAGAGATGACAATGTTATCCAGGGCAGTGTCACATGATGAAGAGAGCCCACGCATTGCTTGAAACACAATCTAGAAGAGAAAAATGACATTAAAACTTACTGACAGGGGATTTTCTGTCACACTGTAGAAGTCACAAAGTTCATTCTGTCATCAAGAGCTTCAGAAGTGTTTTTTGTCTCTTGAACATTGACTTTTTTATAACTGATGCTAAAGAAACATACATATGCACAACCTTTTGCCTTAAACACAGTGAACATACTGAATTTTAATAAGTCTCCTATAAAGACCATGATACCCTGGCAATTTTTAAGGCAATTAACCACTAATGGCAATTTTTTACTGTTTAAGTAAAGCCATTTACCTGAGCAGTCTGTCCAGCTGGTATGGGCACAGAGACAGAGGCTCCAAGCCATGACGGGCTCTGTATCCCAGTTTTTTGCCACATTTGTTCCTCAGAGCTGGGATGTTTGGCAAACACAGTCAGGGTGTTACTGCCGTCAGAGCCATACATGTAATAGTAGAACTGTACACAGATTTCAGAAGGTCCACTACTAATAACTGGGCTGAGAAGGCGTACTTTCTGTCCATTTACGGAGTTGTCAGCCTCATGATATATGTAAAAGCCAGCTATGGGATGGAAAGGGTTCAATTTAGTGAGAGCAAGAAACAGTAAAAAAATAATAGGTTCTTTATCATTTTATAGGTTGCTTGACAAATTTTATTTTATAGTGCATGTCCCTTCAATCAGTGTACTGTAATTTTGTAAACATTTGTGGTTGCGGTAATTTCAGTAATATTCAGTTTCGAACATTATTTCCAAGTGATTATGCATCTTCAGTTCAGTGACTGATCACTGGATTGTCGTTTGTTGGTTTGGCGTTCATACTCACTTCCATTTGGATAGTCTCCATCAGGTCCAGTGCCTGTGGTTGGGGTGGGTCCACTGTGACGTGTCCAGTCACCATTATCTGTGGTGTCTTGTTGGAAGTTGCAAAACGGTTCTTCACTTTGGTTGAAATCACAGGAGGCCAACACTGCTTAAAAACAAGACGTTTTAGATTTCATTTGTAGAACTTGTCTAGAATTGACTATACTAGGAATTTTCCAGTTGACTTTAGATTATTTATTTAAGGATATGCTCAAACAAAACAAGTCCTAAAATGAGTAATGCTGACATTTTTTATGTGCATCATTTTCCAGTGGTACAATGCAATAAATGCTCTTTATGTTCATAATGTGTTGGTAACGGACATGGACCTTAGATATGCTTTATGGGGGCCTACTGTACTCCACCCATTTACAACCAGTTCTCATGTCATTTTGTAATAATACAGTATTTGTCCTTGCTTGATTGGAAGCGTGAACACTTTGTGTAAAGTCAAGCATGTTTTTTTGTGACAGAACAAAGTCTCTCCCCAGTTCATTAGTATAAGCCAGACAAAAAATAGTCTTTGCACAGATTTGTAGCATATGATAATAGCAGTTCTTAGTTGTATTGTAGTTATTTATTTATATTAAAATGTTAATTCATATTTCAAAAAGAAAAGAGTAAAAAGAAATGACTGAAATATAGAAATTTTGCAATAGCACTGATTCTCTGGTTAATCATTATCCTTATTACATTTTACATGATAATTTACTTACCAGCATCTCTCTCAGTCACGTCAAATCTGTAAAAACAGAAAATAAGATGGTAGGCTGAGTTAACTAATATCAGAAAAAAAGATGAAAGAGCTGGCTATTCATTTTACCATGCTTGTTAAGTATTAGATTAGCTGCATAATCACAAGAATTTCTTATCTACAAAGGCATAAAAGTAGTGTAATTCAGTTACATAATAGCAGTCGTCATAATATTTATCATTTGTTCCCATCATTATGATCAGATGTTCCCATCATTATGCTTAATTACATTTAAATAAAAACTGTTAAGAAGTGACAATTAATGCCTTGTCAGCACATTAATGTTGTGTATAAAATTAAGAAACTGCAAAACTCTGATATGTTAACATGCTTTTAACTTTGCCTGTTTTCATATAAGTAATTGTTAGAAACGTGTGACTCTATTTAAACTCCTGATGCAAATATTATATATCAAGTATTCACTGAGTTATGTACTTTGTATGAATATTATTAATAATATATGTTTATATATTTATAATATATTTATAATATGTATTTGCATATTATTCATACAAATATGCATACAATGTAGGCTTCATCATTTTGCTAGTACATACTGTAATCAAATCCTTTACTGAATCTGGTACTTAATAAAAGCAAAATTAGATTTACATTCACATTACTACTCAAATATAATTATGAGCATCTTACCTATTTGCATTGTTGTCTATGGCAAAGCAACCTATTATCCATGTTAATACTAGTATTAATTCCAGATGTCCCATGTCTGGATTGATGGATGGTGATAGGTTCACTAAGACAGAATCGAGAAAGCTGTTTGAGCTTATAAAGGGTCGGTTGATGCATGGTCGGTGAGGCAGGGCATTAGAAGGTGTGTATCACTTTTTATCACTTTCATGAATATTATTTTACATAGCTTATTGCAAAACCGGTTTAGTGAATCAGTAACTGTTTGTGATAGGACCAGGGTGTGTTCCCCCGTTCTCTTAGGTCTCCTGGGCGGAAACATTTATCAGAAGATGCAGCGTAGTTCAGATCTTACAATATGAATTTTTTACAAATGAATTTTTTTGACTTGTCTGAATAGTACAATTCATTGTTGATGCCATTATGCTTTTTAAGCTCAAAAATCCAAATCCGAAATATAGGACAAAAAAGGTTCAATATATATATATATATATATATATATATATATATTTAGCAGTCCAATAAGTTCAATGAATTCTTATGATTCAATGGAGGCCAGATCAGTCAGAAGTCATCCTGGGAGATCAATATTGAGCTTTTTTTTTTCATTTGTAGGTATCTTAATTATGTTGTTGAGTATCTTGTAAAAATAATATAAAATAAACGCATACACAAGTTTAGTTTTTCATTACTGTATGACACAGTAAACCATGTGTGCCTGAATAATCATTTGCAAAATGACTGAAGCAATATTTAAATTCAAGTTAAGATTTTTCACTTTTCCAGTTACAGAAGCAAGTTAGCAACATACAAAAGCATACTTTTTCACTGAGATAATGATTTTTGTTAGGAAAATGAATCAGTGCTTACAACTATTACTTCTGATGCAGAATTAGTTTTTGTCTTGTGTCCAGAACTGTTGGAAATCACTCCTATGTGATTCCACCCTGTTTTCTGATAACGCATGTATGTTTATGATGCCTGTAAAAAGAGGCTCCCTGTGAATGATGTTCCAAATCAGGTCCAGCCCAGCAGAGTGAACCACTAAAGCTAGATGAGTAGAGGTCAACCCTTTCTTAAATTATTCCAAAGTATTTGGCCCAAGCGAAACTTATAAAAAAAAGAAGCTAATTTCAAACTTTTTTTTCTTCATATACTTCAGTGGATCATTCGAATATCAGAAACATAAGAACTGTATACTTTGATTAGTACGGCATTAACACGCGTTATATAATGTTTAACAGATCTGAATGTGCATACTGATCTGTTAAGCATTTTATTATGTTTGTTAATGACTTTACTGTAAAGTGTTACTGAATAATCTGTATACGTGATGTAGCCTCCCAGTGAAAATGAGCTGTTTTGTAATTTGTGAATGAAAACGGAAAAGATGTTGAACGTTTTTCAGCTATTAAATATAGAACAGTTTGCTCAAAGGCATTTGAATTAATAAGGGTATTTAGTTTCAAAAAGTTTCAAAATGTGAAATGTTATTTTGCAACTGAAACCTTTGTATCTGTTTGCTTAGCTGATGCATAATTTTGAACGTAAAAGCATTGGAAGTGAATGGTGTCACAGTCATACAAGGAAGGCACACAGCTGGGAAAAATTGTAACAAATATATGTATTCATGTATGGTCATGACCAGTGAGTGCGGTTCAATTGATATGAAGGTTGGGTAACACTTTACAGTAAGGTTACGCTTAACCTTATCATGAAATAACTATTTTTACAGATTTTATTAATCTATGGTAAGGTTAATATTTAGATAAACTGTTGTTAATTGTTAATTCATGTAAGTAGTTTTCCTTGTACAAAATTGAAATGTTAAAAATGGAATTTAATGTACACTATCATTCAGAGGTTTAAAGGCTGTAAAACAAAATTAAGAAAATAAAGAAATAATACTCTTTATACAGCAAGGATGCATTAAATGATCAAAAGCTACAGTTCAAACATTTATGTTTCAAACATTTCCTATTTAAAATAAATCCTGTTCTTTTTAACTTTAAAAACATGTAACTGTTTCAATTATACATATTAAACATATTAAATATAAAGCAGCACAACTGTTATCAACACTGATAATAACAAATGTTTCTTGAGCACCAAAACAACATATTAGAATGATTTCTGAAGGATCCTGTGATACCAAAGCCTGCTGAAAATTCAGCTTTGCCATCATATGAATAAATTACATTTTAAAATATTAAAATAGAAAACAATTATTTTGAACTGTAACATTTTTCACAATATTAATTGTTTTACTATATTAAATAACCTTTGTATGTAAAAATGAACATTAAAAAGATAATAAATGCATAGAGTATTGTTCTTTAGCTATTGCATAGATCTTTAACTTATTCTTGTATGTACTGTATAGAGAGATTTTATTTTTATTACCTAAAACATTAGTTGCTTGATCCCAGGAAACTACACTGATAAGCTAGCTTAAACCTTTGTCCCATGGTGTATTATGGTAGATTACAGTCTTCTGAGTCATTGCTGTTGCTACTGATAAATTGTATGATTTAATATTAAACAACATTTGATTGTATTTATTTTTTATTTTATTTTATACATAAAAAGTAGGAATTAAATAATTGTTTGTCTTTAGCCTTCTTCCATAAAAATTGTTTCCCCTATAGACATAATTATAAACATTAGATAATAAATGCCAATATCATTTGACTTGTAGAAGGATGTCTAAAGCATATCCTCCATCTTCTCAAATTCAAATGAATTTTGGCCCACTCGTCTTCACAGCATTGCTTCCGTTTATTAATTCATGTTTCTCAAGATCCTTTCACAGCATCTCAACTGTACTTAGCAACTGTATCAAAAGCTGATCTTTTTCTGTGTATCACTGTGGAATGATGGATTTTGCGATTGTTGAAAACAGCCTTATAAACCCAGATTTCTAAGCAGCTATGTTTGCTTTGTTGAGTTCATCAAAGGTGTCTGGTTTTACTGACATAGCGTTAAGACACACCTACATACTTTAGACCAGAAGTCTGCATAAAATTCTGCATTTATACAGTACTTTATTACTTTCTTAATACCGTAAACTTATAAAAGGAAAAACAAGAACACCTCTGTTATGCTGAGACTAGAAATGAAGAATTTAGAATTAGTCTTCAAGAACAACCTTTTGATTACAGTGAAGATAATTCAATCTGATGATATGCTGAAAATAACATTAAAAATAGGATTGAATTGCTTGTTAATGCTGATAGTGGACAGGTTTTTATCTACTAGAAAAAGGTCCTTTATTGGCGTTGATGTTTTCACGAAAGTTTCTTTATCATGTAAAAATGTTCTTAAAAGATTACACATGCACACAGAAACACAAATTTTTCTTTCAAGAACTGTTCCCAGAAATGTTCTTTATCTTTCTTTTTAAGAATGTATGTGTAAGACTATACAGTACAAGGTACAATACCAAACCATATACAGTGCAGTATACAAAACAGTACATAAACTGCGATGTAGTATAGATAGTAGAGGAGGTCATTGAAGGTAAAGAATGATAGATTAAGATGCATCTAATTTGACAGGGTGTTACGTAAACATGGATTATACAGCGCGGTTACTATTAGAAGTGTTTGTTGGAAAACTTGACAGCTGTTGGAAAGATGTTCTTTAACCGGGATGTTTTGGTTGATCTCAGGCATCTAATCTTCTTATCCCCTGTGATGGATTGCACTAGTAACTGTGAACTTTGAGGCTCTGGTGACAAAGTGTTTAGGTTTTGCTTTTGGCTTTGAAATAACAGACTAGTGGTTCTGTTGTCTGACGAAGAACAGTCTCTGATATGCTTTTCTGTGCTGCAGATGTTGGTTTCCATGATTTAATTAAGTCTGTCATGGAAATTTGTTGTTTGTTGATGGCTGTTGTCATGTGAATGTCTAAAGTCCACAACAATCATTTTATTTTGTTTATTTATTGATTGGTTTATTGATTGATTTTTTTAAAATGTGTTTAATTGAAACTCATCACTGACATGCCAGGTACTTGCTCTGTCCACATTAATATGATATTGTGTACACTCTTAAAAATAAAGGTGCTTCAAAAGGGTCTTCAAGCGATGCCATAGAAGAACCATTTTTGGTTGCACAAAGAACCATTCAGTCAAAGGTTCTTTAAAGAACCATCTCTTTCTTACATTTTTATAATCTGAAGAACCTTCTTTCACCACAAAGAACCTTTTGTGAAACAGAAAGGTTCTTCAGATGTTAAAGGTTCTTTATGGAACCATTTAGACAAAAAGGTTCTTCTATGGCATCGTGAAGAACCTTTATTTTTAAGAGTGTATCACAGTTTCTGGAAATAATAAATCCTTTTATAAGGTCTCAAGTCAAAAAACAAAACAAAAAAAAAAACACTTAGCTTTTCATAACACACACAAAATGATCCTTTAAATAGCATCTTTTACTAAAATGACCACCATGAAACTGATATGATTGAAAATTGTGAAGTACATTCTGTTTTCAAGCAATATAGGCAGCGGTATACTGAGAATGATAATAATACATCATTTACAGAAACACCTTGTTTTTTAGACTCTATGGGAAACCTGTGTAAAAGGTTGTAAACTTTTAATTGGGATTGCGTGTGACTGTGAAAATTGTGGTTGCCAGCAACAAAGCTAAACAATGTACTTGTGAAATATGGGTAGAGTGTATTGATCTTTGTACAAAGACGTCCACTTGACTGGGCCATTGCATGATACTGTGGGTGTGGTTTTGATTTGATCTGCCCTAAGTCCGTTTTGACTTTCTGGAATAGTTTAGTCATGAGTAATGAGGCATATTGATCAAATGCTGACTCACTTTAGTCTTCATTATTTGATTCAAGCTACTGTGCAATAACATAGACAGACATCTATAGCCTATATTTTAACTGTATTGGTCTTGATTGATAAAATGTGTAGAAGAAAGCATAAATCATCTTATGTAAAAGCAGAAATTCCATTATTAGGCTATATGAAACACATAGGCTACTGTATAAAACACTTACCTTATCAGAGAATGGAATGGAAAAGCTATTAATATCGTTCACACTTCAGGTGCTAATTCAAAGTCATCAGTTCAAAGACACCTACATGACTCTTAACTAACAACAATGACTATTTGTGACCCTGAACCACAAAACCAGTCATAAGGGTCCATTGAAACTGAGATTTATACATCATCTGAAAGCTGAATAAATAAGCTTTCCATTGATGTATGGTTTGTTAGGATAGGACAATATTTGGCCGAGATACAACTATTTGAAAATCTGGAATTTGAGGGTGCAAAAAAATCAAAATATTGAGAAAATCGCCTTTAAAGTTGTCCAAATGAAGTTCTTAGCAATGCATATTACTAATCAAAAATTAAGTTTTGATATATTTACAGTAGGAAATTTACAAAATATCTTCATGGAACACGATCTTAATGTCCTAATGATTTTTGGCATAAAAGAAAAATCAATAATTTTGACCCATACAATGTATTTTTGGCTATTGCTATAAATATACCCCAGCGACTTAAGACTGGTTTTGCGGTTCAGGGTCACATTTGTGCTGCGAGTTGCTATAATTTTTTTTTTTTTTTGGCTATTATTTGTTCAAGTTGAAGATAACTGCAGATTTCATGTAGTAATCGCTGCAGCCCGGAGACCTGCAAGTGGGAGGAGCTTACGCCAAGAACAGCAAGTAGGAGGAGCTTGAGAACCGCAAGTGGGAGGAGCTTATGCCAAGAACAGCAAGGAGGAGCTTGAGAACAGCAAGTGGGAGGGGCTTATGCCGCAAGTAGGCTGGATTTCATCGTAGTTTAAAATGATATAAATATAACGCATTTTCATAGTAGTTTAAACTGAAATTCTTAGTTTTGTCATTATTGTGTGTATCCAAAACCATTCACTGTCAACACTGAAATCATGTCTTATTCTTAGTTTTGTCATTATTGTTTGTATCCAATACCATTCACTGTCAACACTGAAATAATGTTTTTACACCTTTTGCCATGCTTCGTGATGGTGTCATTTTAAATCCTTTAACTGTAGTAATTTAAGCAGATTTCTGGATATTACATTTTACTTCTACAATTCTAATACAGTAGCCTACCAAGGAACATTAAAGTGAGATGCAATTGCACTTAGGAGGTAAATGTGTGGCATATGAAGAAAATGTTGAGTACTGTTAAGGAAATGTAGTTACAATTTGCCTGTACTGCACATTACAGCAAATGACAGACTAATGTTTTTCAGAACATGTTACACAAATCAATGTATTAATTTGAAATCTCAGGGTGGGTAAATGATTTTATTTCTGATGACTCAAATTATGTACAATCATCATTCAGCACAGTGGACACTGCAAAATCCCGGATGCATTGCTTCCGAGTAAATTCCACGGAGCTCGCCTCGCTTGCCCTTCCCAACATAACCTGGTGGGTACACAAGAAGCACAATGAGCATTAGGGTTAACCCAAATTTAAAACATTCTCCCCATGCCATCCAAGATATGCATGACTTTATTCTCTTGTTGAACATGTACAAACATTTCAAGAATAATTTCTCAGCTCTGTAGGTCTATGCTATGCAAGTAAATGGTGTCCAGAAATTATAAGGGATGACATTAGGCCAAGTAAATTAGACTTTATTACTATTTTTAAACGAAGTATTCCTTTTAAAAACCACTAGACAAAACGCTAGTTTATTCACCATTAATTTACACAAAACTGATTATTGATTATTATTAGTATTAAATTAAAAAATGTTTTATTTAAACCATGTTTTAATTATATTACATTGTGGATTGGGAGGTTAGGAGATGTGTTCTAATACTTTTGAAAATATACCTTATTCTTTAGAAAATTACACTGTAAAAAGTGAACAGTTGGATCAACTTAAAAAAAATACTTCAATTGGTAACACCTAAAAAAAAAAAAGTAAATAAATACCTTTATTTGTAATAAATTAAGTTGAAAAAAGTAATTTTTTTAGGTGTTACCAATTGAAGTTTTTTTTTAAGTTGATCCAACTGTTCACTTTTTACAGTGTATCTATCATAGACTGTATAAAAACAGGTATCTATTTACAAACGTTTAAGACATTTACACTTTATAAATCAGTGCAGTCCAAAATGTAAAAAATATGGTAACACTTTCTATGAAGCCCATATTTATAATACATTATAAGGGTATTCTTAAGGCATTATAATGAATGCATAATGCATTATAAAAAATCTTATAATGTTATATCGTCTTATAAATAATCATAACAACAATTATAATACATTATAATGCTTACGCATTTGTGCTTGTAACTTTTAAGATTATGATTATTTATAACACAATGAACACCATATTAAATCTACTTTTACATTGATAATGGGACTATATATCTTGACATTATTAAAGATCTGCATAGTATCTTACTACAGTACATCTTGTAAGTGGTTAGGTGTGAATGAAGTGTTATCTGAGTGTTCCCTGTGAGGCTAATATTAATTTCGATGTGAGCTAGTTAATATTTTCAACTGAAGAAAAGCAATGTTTATATGTTAGGTTACATTTTATTTTGATGTCCCCTTAGTCTATTGACTGTAAGCAACTTTGCAACATGTCAGCTAACTCTCATTATAGTATTAGTAGGCTTAGGTTAAGGTTAGGAATGTTGACGTACTTGCATAGTTACTTATAGTCAGTTTGTCTGTTGGGGAACCATCAAAATAAAGTGTTAGCATATATTTAGCAGACATACTACTAATACTCCAATGACTGCTAGTTGACATGTAGTTGCAGAGTTACTTATCAACAGCTGTCTAAAAGGTACCATCAAAATAATCAAACTGATATTAAAATAAAAATAGTTCAAAGCAGTCTGATCTGATATCTGATCTTATGGCTGTTTGAGAGAAAAAAATATTACTATTATTATTACTATACTTATAAGTGGTCATTGATAGCTTTAGGTAAAGTAGCATAAGAAAGGTGGCAAGATATGAGACTTATAATACATTATAACTATGAGAAATATAATCCATTGTAACTTAAGTGGATGCAACGTGTTCACTGTGTGTTATAAATCATCATAATCTTAAAAGCTATAACCACTAATAAGTAAATATTATAATACATTAAAACTGTTCTTATGAATATTCACAAGATGATATAATGTTATAAGTTTTTTTTTTTATGTATTATGCATTCATTATAATGCCTTCCCTTATAATGTATTATAAATATGGGCTTCATAGAAAGTGTTACCAAAATTACAATGCCATGCAATTACATTACCTGCTTATGGTCTTCGGTATCCATAACCTGGAGAGCAAATTAGTTGTTTGTAGAAAAAAAAAAAAGATATTGTCAGGAACATTACAGATTGTAAGATGTGTGTGGTACTAAGAAAACGTTGTACAAAAGCCACCAAGAAAATGCACTTTTCACAGCTTGTAATACTTTTTACAAAACAAAACAAACAAAAATCGTACATCACGCTTACCTCTTCCACTCATCTACCGTGTGCTGCCACTCAAAGACGTTCTCTTTCTGTTTTTTTGATTTGGATCGCAAAAATCGCCCACTACCGCCACCAGGAGCGTGAACGGATACTACAACCCACATGACATTAAACAAACCAATCAAAATCTTCTGTTGGTTTGTACAGCCCTCTTGCAGCTTAAGTCCCACCCACTTGCGGCTGGCCCACCCATTTGCAGCTGGCTCCGACCTCCGTTTATACCCATCTCGCAGATTTTGGCATTTCTGTGGTGTTCTTATACCTCCACCTACTGGACGTTTCCTGAAACACATAGCCTACATGTTACTTCTTAACAGCAAGGAGAAAAAAATATCACATTGTAGTTTTTATTTGCAACAATTATGCATAGTATCCTGTACTTTTTTCAGAAGGACAGCTATAAGAAATGTGTACATTTGTGTAATTATCAAACGAAAAAAAAGAAAAAGAATACAAAACAAAAAGGAAGAGGTTTCTGTATTTTTAAGTTGCAGGTCTTAACAAGACACAGAGGCAGAATTGAATCAAGTATTTAAAGCCGGGCATACACTGTGCGATTTTCATCCGATTTTGAGCCGAATTCTTACTCGTGCGACTCTTTTTTGAGTCGGGCCGAATTTCAGCTTTGTCGTGCGTCGCTTGTCGTGCAGTGTTCGTTCAGTGTACAGGGGGAAACGAGAAGCGATTAGCCTCTCCCGACAGGCAATCGGACGGTCGGATGAATTTCTGACATGTCAGAAAATTTGGTCGCTCCTCGTGAGAGTATCGCACAATTGAAGCAGAGCTACTAACCGACTGACCTAAACGCAGTGCTTTTTCCCTCACTGCGCCTGCGCGGAAACAGATCTTTAACTATTTAAACTTTATTGCAGAAAGAAAGAAAACGAAAAGAGTGAGATCTTTAGATAAAATAATGTCATTATCACGGGAAATGTGAATTATTGTCCATCATTTTGCAATCAGTGATAAAGACAAACACGTCGAAAAATTATAAATATTTCAGTTTTAAACCATGAAGGCGAGCCAGTGCATACCACACAAACAATTTGCAAACTGCATGAGCGTAATGCCCGTGAAGAAGTTTTAAACTCCAGTCAATTCATTATGCCAGAGGTCTTCAACCCTGCTCCTGGGGATCCACTCTCCTGGAAAGTTTATTTCCAACCGGCTTCAGCACACCTGCCTGCAATTTTCAAGCAGCCTTGAGGAGCTTGATTGGCCGCTTCAGGTGTGTTTGATTAGGATTGTAGCTAAACTATTCAGGACAGTGGGTCCCCAGGAACAGGGTTTAAGCTACAGAAAGTGAAAGTAAAAGCTGACCGAGCTTTCGGCATCTGTCGCTGCATTAACAGCACATATTCTCTCAGAGGAGACGAAAGATATGGGTAGTATTGAGTATTGTCTTAATTTATTTTCTAAAAATAAATAAATAAATAAATCTCTTATGGCTGATCTACGTGGTGAAAAAACAACAATAGAATTGAAGTATTTCGTGTTAAACAAGTTGTTTTTGGAATTTCCTTGTCTGTAATAAAGGTTTTATTTTCATTGACTGAATTAAGCTGTTCATTCAGTGTTCGGAGTCCGGACATAGGCTAGCTAGCTATAGAGACGGTTGAGAATTTTAATTATAGGCCTATTAATTGTGGAATATATCTAAATGTTTTAAATAATTTTCAGTGAGGAGTAATCTAAATTAATCTTTTATTATCTGTGCCTCAGTTGTGCGGTAAATGCGCAATTATATCGGGGCAAATGAATTACAGTAGACCTATAAATTTAATAACAAAACTACCAAAATAATAATAATAATAATAATAATAATAATTTAATACATTAATTGGAAATACCAAATCCTCACGATATCACCTATAGTTTTTTAAAGTTATCTCTGGCTGTCGTCCATATACGGTGTCATCGTCTGCGCAAGCGCAACCCGAGCATTTCACACGTATAGTGTGAGCCCATAAATCGTGAGCTTTGGCTTTACATCGCATGCGATCTACTCGTACAGTGTGAGTTGATACCTTGCTGAAATCGCACGGAAATCGCACAGAAATCGCACAGTGTATGCCCGGCATAAGAGAAACTCTGCACTCTTCTCAAGAAAAAAAAATTTAGGTGCCAAGTGGGTTTTACTAGTCGACGCAGTAAAAGGTGAGGTGGATAAAGGCGAAACGTCTCCTAGTTTCGAAAACAACAATCCATTTAAAATAAAATTTAAAATCCGTCTGTTTCGGGTCGGTGGCAGAACTCCTGGACTCGCGAAGTTTCCGTGACGTGAGCTCGGAATTTTTAGACATGTCAGTCTGAAAAATCTTCATTGTTTATAAGAAACTGTGCAATCAAATCACTGAATATTTTATTATAGTGGATAGTTTATTCATCCTACCAGCCTGAAATTATACTGAAACAAACAGAGTTATTAATTAGCCTAATTGCAACCAAAAAATTAGAATGGGGATCTGGCAGCCAAATCCATCATGTGACGTTCTGGTTGATAAAACGAGAAAGTAGGCCAGTGACTGTTTGCAGGAGGTCCTCGGAAGCTACAGTTGTTCTCTCAGCATCCATTAACGGTACGATTTATGCCTTAAACTGAAATGCAAATAATTCTTATTATGATCAATGTGGAAATTAGTTTACTGACAAAATAAAATATCATAAACATTAACATTGGCGTGCATTTTAGGTAATAAAAGCAAGGTGGTGTTACGGGGATTTTTGCGCGGAGCGTTTGTAATTTAATAAACTTACTTTACCAAGTAAAAGTAGTTCTCGACGTGTCAATAACAAATGAAGAAGCTAAAGCTAAAGGAGCTATTTCCGGTGCTGCGATGGCCGAGTGGTTAAGGCGTTGGACTTGAAATCCAATGGGGTCTCCCCGCGCAGGTTCGAACCCTGCTCGCAGCGAGAATTTATAGTTTTGAGGAAGTGAAAATTGCACGATTGAAGTACTGAAAATAACTTGCACGTTTAAGTGATCTTCTTAATCTTAATCTTCTCAAGCAGACTGCAATTCATATTTAAACCTAAAAACAATAATTGCAATTACTGATGTAAAAACGAGAGTGCCTGTAGATAGAACGTTGTCTAAACTGTTGCTATTATGAAAAATCATGCATAATAAGGAAGACTTGTTAGAACAATTATTTTCCACAAATTCTCACTTTTTCCCTAAACTTAATTAAAATATAAAGTGCATTTTAAAATACAGACATATATTGTTTTCATATATTTAAGTTTTACTTTTTTGTTTTTTTCCCCCGTCATTTTGCAATGAAAATGAAACCTCAAAACACGAAAGGTTAATTTGATTGAGCTGCCGGGGAAGTTGGATAGATTCCAACGCGACTTCGATATAATTAGACGAACATTCGCATTCGCTTTGAGAGACTGACAGACTCCGGTACTTGTCACCCGTGGACAGCTGTAGATACCAGCTCGAAATACAGTAAGCAGAATGAAATATAACAGTCAGCTGGACAAGTTTTCCATTTTCAGGAAAACAACAAGTATCTGCGGTTTTGCATCTGTTTTGTCAGGTGTCAACTTCCTAGTTCATACCCGCATTTTGCATAAAGATGTCCGGCTTGGGGAAGCTGCGCGTCGCTGTAATCGGAGCCGGTGCTGCGGGACTCTGCGCGGCCCGTCATCTTCTCTCCCGCCCGGACACCTTCGCGCCACCTGTGGTGTACGAGCTCACCAAGAACATTGGAGGAACGTGGGTCTTTGAGGAAAGAGTGGGATGTTACGACAGTGGCTTACCGATTCACAGCAGCATGTACAGCGACCTCAGGTGAATTTCTAAGTGTTTATTCTTTTTATGGTACTAATGTAACTGAAATACTTTGTATGTATTATATTGCACTGTAATAAATATCGCAGGACATGTTTGATGTCACTTAGAACATTTAAACTTACTACATGCAACATGACAAGGTTTGTGATTTACTGAAATGCAATGCAAATAAACTTTTTTTACATAAAATTTTTACTGAATATCCTCATTTTAAACTCTTCTTGAAATATTAGTAGCCTGTGATATATTTTAAATCTTTAAAGCAGTATTGTGGCTTTATAATCTCTTGCCATGTGTTCTTCTCCTCACATACTAGAACCAATATTCCCAAAGAGATGATGTCTTTCCCTGACTTTCCTTTTGACTTTTCCTTTCCTTTTTCTTTTGTCCATCACACCGAGGTGCGGAAGTACCTTGAGCAGTACTGTGATCATTTTCGCCTGTGGGACCACTTACAAGTGAAAAAGATAAGACTTGTAGCCCTTACGTTTTTAAAATACTCACACTGTTTGTTCATGTTCAACATATCAGGTAAATTCATGCTTATTGCGTGGTTTTGACAGATAATCATTAATTTCACTGTTTATGACCAGTCAGCCAAAGTGACTAACCTGTCACATACCTTATCTTTACTGTATATTTATGATCAGTGTGTGGGATTGTGGAAAACTACTAGAGAATTAATGGTCGCCTGTACAAAGGACTGAATGTTGCTGATGCATCAGTTTGCTTGATAACCATCAGCCTGAATGTAAAAAAGTATTGACAGGTGTATTTCTCTCGTCCAACAAGTTTGGCACCTCATGGCTTCAGTGACCCCAGTAGATGTGAAGGGTGGGTGGAATGGGTTGGCTTGCAATGTCACCTCCAACGATGGTATAGGCCACAGCAAATCCACTACAGAGAGATTTCATGCTGTTATGGTGTGCAATGGGTAAGTGTAACCTTCTCTGTAAAACCTTCCTATGTATATACCTAACTATAGTTAAAATGTACATGCCTAGATAAATAAGGCCATTGGGGGCAGTGGATTAAACAGTAACTAATGATGCAATGAAACTGTATTGCACTTTCACATATATACTTTGCCAGTTTTTCAGGGTAAGATTTGATTATATAATCAGGTGAAAAATTATTATTACAAATTGAGTGTTACGAATTAAAATATGTGTGTTTATTCCAGACATTTCTATGACCCCTACATCCCTGCAATACCTGGACTGGAAAAATTCAAAGGTTTTTCCTTCCTTACATTATATAATAGGTTTTTACATTGCAAAGTAAATCAAAAGAATCTGACATCTGGCAAAACCAATTATCTGTATACTTGGCAGCAAAATACCTTTGACATTTGCTTAGACTTGCAAATTCCTAAACGTTCTTTGCTGTTGCCACATGCTATCAGTTTAACAGTCAGAGTGAGGATATACTGAGAAATTCTTTAGATCAAACCATGGCTGTGGTAGGAAAGTAGACCCAGTTTTGGTTGATAATTATATTACTTAACATTTATCAATAGGTTAATTAAAATTTAGACCTTTATGTTTCTTATGATGTTGAGACTGGTGTCTCTGTTATCCATTTCACAAAATGCAAGGATTTTTTGTATCAGTAAATAATGGAAATCTTATGTATTCCAATTTATGAATGCACTTTATGTACACATAATGCTTGCTTTAGGATTGCAGTTTTAGGAATTGTTGTTATTACTATAAAATGATACAAAAAATATATAGAGCCCTGCACGCTCAAAATCATTCATAGGTGCGTACAATAAAAGTATAATTTATACTAGAAAATATATAAAGGGTAGTCAATCAACCTTCATCAGGCTTAAGGGGAAGCTTGAAGAAGGCTGACAGACCAAAACATTGCTAATTAATAAATATCTTTGGTGATAATGCAAGTTTGAGTAGTGTGTGGGATTTATATATTTTCTAGTTATTCTATAAAATATTTTATTTTGTATGTTTTTTAGGGATGCTGATGCACAGTCATGATTATCGTAGTGCTGAACCTTTGGCGGGAAAGTCAGTGGTGCTGCTAGGAGCTGGTCTCTCTGGACTAGATATTGCCATGGAGCTCTCCAGTGTTGATGCTCAGGTCTTTCACAGTGTTAAATTGTTTAGCTATTTATAATGCTGCATTTTTGATTTAAGCTGGAATATACTACATTACTCTTGCACAGATTTTTGCCTCAATTTGTCTGAAAAGTTAACACTAGTTTCTGAAAGTCAGTCAGTCTGAAGATTTTAGACAGAGTTGACAGATTTGACAGAAAATCACATAGTGTATGATGGGTACAGAGATTTTTTTAGCTTCAGAATGTTGATTCCATCCAGTTGGAAGACATTAAACATGTTTGATATTTTGAGCCGATTTTAGAATACATATTGATTTCTTTTGTCATGCGCCACTTAGAAATGAGCACACGTTTCTGCATGAGTTTGTTGCTTTTTCGTAACAACTTGAAAAGTCTGTTAGTGTGTGATCCTCAAGGCTGGAATACACTACACGACTTTTGCCCAGATTTTTGCCCTCATTTACAGTCTGGAGAAGTTGACACTAGTTGTGGAAAGTCAGAGCAACTAGAGATTTTAATAGAAGACTTTAATAGAAAATCATATAGTGTATGATGGTCACAGACTCTAATTTTTTAGCTTCAGACTGTGAGTCTATCCAGTCGACGGATATCAAACATTTGATATTTTGAGCAGATTTTAGAACTCATATTTTCTTTTGTCACATGTCTGCTAGCAAAAAAGGCATGTGATTCTGCACGAGTTTGTTGTGATCGGAATAACTTCAAAGTCTGATAGTGTGTGATCCTCAGTCATTTAGCATATGACGGCCAGTCTTTCTTCTGTGACTTTTTACAAAGTCATTTACAAAGTGTATGATGCCTAGTGTTTTAAAAATCTGTTCAGATTTTAAGTCATGTAGTGTATTCCAGCCTTCAGTCATTTAACTTATGTCATTTAGATTTTCCTCTGTAACAGTTTACAAAATCAGCAGGTGTATGATGCCTAGTGTTTTAAAAGTTGTGTAATTTATTCCAGTCTTTAATGTGTGTTAATACTTGTGACAAAGTATCCGACTTGTTCTTGTGCTTTCATAGATGATCGCATCCAAAGTATTTTATCTGGAATTCCTTGTTTACCTTGTACCATTATTTACCTCCAGGTTATCCTGAGTCATGGACAGCGGCCTTTGACCTGCCCCCTTCCTCCAGGAGTCCAGCAGGCTCCTCCAGTAACATCTGTACTGGATGATGGCACTCTAGAGTTCAAAAATGGGGAGAGAGCCAAGCCAGAGGTGTTTCTGTTTTGTACAGGCTACAACTTCACCTTCCCGTTCCTAGATAAGAAAGTGTGTGTAAAAGTGCAGGAGCACCTCGTCTGGCCTCTCTATAAGTTCCTAATACCTCCAGCCTACCCTTCACTCTTTGTAGTGGGCATCTGCAGAGCTATATGCCCCTTCCCACATTTCCATATTCAGGTTAGTTGGAAAGCAAAGGATATTTTGTTTAAGGGAGTATCTGTCACTGAGGTACTTCTTTAATTTCCCTTATGTCTTTGTTTACAGTTGCTTTAAATTGTTTCCTCACTTTTTTCCCAGTCTCAGTTTGCCCTGTCAGTGTTGGATGGTTCTTTCCGCCTGCCATCCCGTGAGGAAATGGAGAAAGATATCGAGCTGGACATTGGCGCCCGTCGTGCCCGTGGAATTGCCACCCGCCATATCCTTAAACTGGATTCTGAGCAATGGGCCTACAATGACGAGCTCGCCCACCTGGGGGGGGGTTCAAACCTCTCCCACGCTATTGGAGCAACTTGTACGAATCCAACAAGGTGTTCCGTGCCCGAGACATGCTCAATTACAAGACCTACAACTACACTGTCCTTGATAACATGGAGTGGAAGGTGCACAATTTGCATGGTCAGCAGCTGCAGAAGCCTCTGGCGGTTAAAAAACAAATATAAGCTGTGATGGGAAAAAAATACACCATCATTAAGGTGCTAACAAGCATATGCCAGTGTAGCAGGTTAGGATATTAACAAATTGTTTAGTACTAATACATTTTGCAATTATTTTCTAAAATGCCTAACCATACTCTTATTTTTATGAACTGAGCCCCCATAGAAACTGTTTAAATGAAATATCTTTCTAATCTTGTTTGTGATAAGCTGCTTTTTAAATAAACCATAAATGAACGCTAACAGAATGCACTTACAGTGTTTTAAAAGAAAAATTCATGTCATCATCTAAAACTTGCCATCAAGGCCAGAGATTCACAACCAAAGGTATGTGTACCCCAAAGGACACTTAATAAGGATTGTTCACCCAAAAATTTAAATTCTCACCATCTAGTCATTCCAAATCCGTCTTTCTTTCTTTTGTGGAAATATAAAAATATATCCATGTCCCTACAACCCATATTTTCAAAAGAACATATTTTCATAGTGTCAGATGGGCAGTACTTATTCCAAATGCATAACCACAAGCACAGTAGTCAATGAATGTTCAGTTTTATTCAATAATCATACTACACATATACAAGAAAAGGCACCGCTGGGATTCGAACCCAGGATCTCCTGTTTACTAGACAGGCGCTTTAACCAACTAAGCCACGGCGCCTCTTGCCAACATGTTGAAATTTTGATGTCAAGAATGTGGTAGTTAGCTATTAATAACTTCGTATTATTCATGAAACTTTGAACTCATTTCTATATTCAAAACATTTGGACTTTGAAAACCCGTAACATTTCCGTAATTCTGATTCACATTGACATGTGATCCTGCTAAATACATACATACACACGCACACTTTTTAAGTGATTTATAAGTTTTAAATATATTTCGTCAAGCAGTTTTGATGCAATACACAATTCAGAAGTTCGATCATGGAGCGCCGTGAAAAGCACATGCATTAATGCGGTTGTTTACATAACTCACGAAGCTAATGCTAATAGTGCAAAACAGCGAATAATTCTCCAGCCACACGGTGGCAGCACGTCCTACACGACCAAGAGCGGGCGTGAACCTATATCACAATCTGACGCACTGGAAATTTTAAACAGTGAAAACTGTTGAAATCGCGATTAACCAATGTGCTATGCGTGCATATATACACACACGCACACACACACTCAAAACTGAAACAATGCAGACACACCACCCAAGTCAAATTCTGAGTCACTGTGGTTCTTTCCATCTAAGTAACTTTCACTGATGTCGCCATCCCAGAAAGAAATAGGGTCTACCAGGGAGATAAAGAAAGACCACGAATTATTCATTCAACCGCTTCAGCAACAGCATCGTTCAGGAATTTCGTGCTCTCATTCTAACAGTTTTCACATTCTGTTTATTCATCAACGTTCTGTTCTTTATGGAAGCTTGAATCATCACAGAAGAAAGTGATAGAATTCACCTCAAACAGATCTTTTATGTCACATGGCCAAAAACTAAAAGGTAAGGTTACGCAGGTTAAAGCACAGACCCTCTCCACTCCAAATGTGTCAGCCCCAACATACTAACAACACATTTTAACAATGTCAAAATCCTCTATGAGAGTCACATAATTAATTAATCCTATTTAATTTATTTTTGTTTAAACAGTTTAATCAGTGATTTTTTTGTAATTATTCACATTTAATAGTGCTAATATGAATCTTAAAACTGTAAGTTTATTACAACATCTCATTTAATTTCTATTTTTGAAACCTGATTGCTTTAAAAGGAAAAAAGGAGGTGACTCGTGGCCAAGTATGGTGACCCATACTTCGAATTTGTGCTCTGCATTTAACCCATCCAAGTGCGCACGCGCGCACACACGGAGCCATATTGCAGTTGTTGGGGGTGCAGTGCCTTGCTCAAGGGTCTCACCTCAGTCATGGTACTGAGGGTGGAGAGAGTGCTGGTTATTCACTCCCCCCACCGACAATCCCTGACTTGAACCTGCAACCTTCAGGTTACAAGTCCAACTCTCTAACCATTAGGCCACGGCTGCCCCCATTAAAGGTTTGATACCCAGATAATATTTTTCCAAAATGCATAATAAATATGCTTTTAGTCCCGGTGTCCTCATATGAGGACATTTATGAAATCAACATCCTGTTTTGATACCCAGATAATATTTTCGGCTGCCCCCATTTTAGGTTTGATACCCAGATGCGTATACTGCTTCCAGATGTTTTTACTCATCTGTTCTGTACTATTCCACTCTACTGTTTTTTTCTTCCCTACACATTTTTCTAATTTCAGTCCAAGCCACTGGTTTTCCGAGTGATGTAATATCCTGTGTACCACAATGTCCCAGAGGTACAGTGTAGAGTCATGACTTAAAATTTCTATGTATCACTCTTGGATATGTTTTACATGTTTGACTATTTTTAGCTATGATATATTTAGATATAGATATAATGTATTTAGATTCAATTCATTTTTTATGCACAATAAGTCACTTATTTAGGCTATCACAAAATCAGTTATTTGTAATGTATGATGAAATTATATATATATATATATATATATATATATATATATATATATATTTATAATGGAATGTGAATATGTTTATTTTATGTGTCTTTCTTTATTGAAAATTCTACACTTTAGAAAGCAGTGATAATAATTTCACATTTAAAGTTATAGTTCACCTTCAGTTGCTAGTCCCCACTGACTTCCATAGTATGGGAAAAAAAAAACATTATGCAAGTCACTGGGGACCAACTGAAAGTGAACTATTCTTTTAACCCCTTAAGACCCGAGAAAAAAGTTTTAGTTAAAAATTAGTTTTTTTTCATGTCTTTACATTGTTTAGAGCATTAAAAATAATGTAAAAAAAAAAAGATATTTCATTCATAAGTTATGCTATGTCCTCGGAAGCGGACATCGGGACTTTCTTTAAAAAAAATAAAAAGACATGAATGAACATGCATAGGCAAAATCAATTGATTTTTTAAAATCACCAATACATTTTTAGTTTTCAAGATTTTTTTTTTTTTTTACCAAAATTTGTATAAAGATGATTCTCAACTGTGTTATAATAGAATGATTCAGTATACTATTTTTCTTTCTGCAAAATGTGTGTAAAATAGCCATAAATGGGTTTTCTCATTATATACAATGTATCTATAAACTAAATGTAATTTGCATATTAATGTGTTTTTGGGCCAACATGTAATAAAAAAGAAGTGTAATAATGGGAATAATAATTGACAAGATTTTCATAATAATATATAATATTTCATAGAATATTGAAATATAATTTCTTTCCCTATTCATTTGTTATGTCTCCCAAAATAAACATGCTTTTAGTCCCGGTGCCCTCATATGAGGACATGTATGAAATCAACATCCTGTTTCGTAACAGAAAGTCACATTTTGATTTGAAACCCCATAACATTTTCCTGAGATGTTGATTTAAAAATTAGACAGATTTAAATGATAATTACAAAATATTATCATTCCATAAGAATGTCACTAAATTAATTTCAGACATATTTGAAGACCAAGGAGAGGGAGTGGTCATGGTGAAACATCCAGTCATTTGGTATCTATGAAAAGCCCTGAATGTGCTCTGTACAGGACATCCAGATGAGAAATTCACTAAAATATAATGTCCTCATATGAGGCCGCAGGGTCTTAAGAGGTTAATGTGGATCTAGAGTGACTGTATTATGTTTATTTAGTCTCACCAAAATGTAGGTAGTGATGATTGAAAGCTGAATTGACATACTGCTGAGGCCGTATATTATTGTTTTTTTTTCTTCTGTTAGCTATAATGTGGATACAGTGGAAGGTGGCGAGAGCCAAATGATCTTGAACAGATTAAGAACAATGATTCACAGAAAAACACTCGTGTGGGGGTGTTTTCAACTGACTTGGTGGAGCCTGCTGTCTAACTCAGAATTCAGTTTCACAATCACAAAATGGGACGGCACTCTCGTCTAGAATGCATATTAATAGCCAGTAATTTCGTAAGTATGTGATCCAATAAAAATGTCAATACGAAACAATCAAAATAGAGGAAAGGGCGAAGCTTCCTTGATGAGTCAAATTCAAATTGAAATCAGACTCAGACTATACGCACGTCAATCTATGCAAAAAATTTTACGATTTGATTGCATCATGTTTTGGTTACTTTCCGTATATAATATTATTATTTACAAATACAGTCATAAAGGTATTTCAGTGATACACTGATTTTAAATGAGAAATGAACAGTGGTAGTAGAGTTATTTCTTGTTCTTACTATATGAGAGAGCGACTGTGAGGAGAGACCTTGCTCAGTCAGGGTTCCCAAAACAGAGTTCCTCTCAGGCTTGTTTAGATGGACTTAGTTTAGATTTGTTCCATGGATTATATGAGCCTTTTCTGGAATATTGGCATATGCTTCTGATTATTATAGCAAAGAGAGTTGATTATTTTGTGTTCTGTGTGCTTGGTAATGACCTTATACAAGTGTTTGTTTGTGTGGGTGTTGGCAAAGCAACTCAACATTTTTTTCTTGTCTCAGGTTGGCTTTTGTAGAACAGGATGTCTTCTGTACACAGCATCTTAAGGGTCCCTCTTTTTCCATTCTCTCTTGAACACACACACCAAAGACCATGTGAATCACTGTCGTTACACAGAATCATCTCCCTGAGCGCTGGGAAAATGTAAGCAAGCATTTCAACAGATTGAATAAGGTCTTGTACAAGGCTGCACTCTTTTAAACATATTTAGCATTAATTACTACCCAGCACAAAAATACAAATAGCTTATGCCATGTACTGAAAGTCACTTTAGATGAAAGCATCAGTAATGCATAAATGTAAAGTTTTGTTTGTGAGTTGACCGTATCATCTGCTATAAATGTGTTACACGTTACATTATAGGCCTACATAATATGCACATTTTACTGTGCATAAGTTCCGTAAAAATTATTAGTATTACAAATTATTACTTGGACTGGGTAAAAATATCGATTTCTCGATTTTAATCGTTTCTCATTTTTACGAAACGATATCGATCCCAAGAATGAACGGAACATTGTAGCGCGCCTCCCATCCAATAAATCGCAATAAGTTTTGTACTTTGTTACTTTTGATATAAAGCAAAGTCTCAAATTTCAAATTCTGTCCATTTTATTACAATATTCAAACAATAAATATCATTTTGGCGCTGTTTAATGTGGAGAGACAGATCGTTGTAGCGCCTCAGGAGAAGGTTTCAACCGCATAAAGACTTCAGTATAAAAGCGTGTAAACAATGTCATGTATGTCACATTTACCTCAGAAAAAAAAACACATATTCGGTGACCATAAAGTCGTTAGTCAGCTATAGAAAAATGAACTCTAGAGAGGAGCATTTTGCTGAATATATGCACCATATACTGTTCTTCAATAGGCTATTTTATGTTTGAATAAATCCGTCAAGGTTTTATGACAGCCACCTTTTAAATTGGAGTAGAGAAATATAATTATGTAATTATATAAGTTAACTTTATTATTATAAAAACTTTGTTGAGTGTAATTTTAGTGTTATATACAAATCAGTTCATTTTAACCTTCATGTAGTACCAACTGACTCTCATGTATATTTTACAGCATTAGTTGAGAGATTTTTTTTTCCTTGAGAACATTTACCATGTAGCCTACTGCACCTGATATCCAAAATAATCAATATTGAATCGAGTCGGAATCGAATCGCAAGCTCCAATACTTATAATAATCAATACCCATCCCTAATTATTACACCCCTGTGAAGGCAAGACAGGTATTCAGTAAGTAAAGTGAATAATTCTTTGCCACAGGAAAAAGTGTCAAACTCACATTTTCATACCACACATCCTTGCACCTGTCGATGATTCAGTCCGAGCCACACTGTAAGTCGAATAAGCATGTCAAAAGTCAGCATGAGTGTACGGTGGGATATTGTTGCTCCTTAATGACCATTTTTTCTCCAGACAGATGAACACTTCCTGAAACATCCCAGACAGTGACTGTTGGGAAACACGTTGTATCAAGGTAAGAGGAGATAAGAACAGTACAAACAGCAGCACAAATACTGCATAAACATGTGATTCAGCAGCTCCTGTACTGACTGCTAAACACTGAGTCATAGATGCTCATACACATGCACACACATGCTGCATGCTCTCTGTTTTGTTAACACCATAGAAATCTAATTTCATGAAATCTCTGGGGCACAGTGTCTGTCTGATGTGTTTGCTTTGAAATCAGGGAGATGTGTTTCTGCAAGGTTTTGGCAGGTGAAGACAAGTTTAAGTTATGTAAGCGTCTGGATCCTGTGACCAGGGGCGTAGCAAGCTTTTCAAAAGTGCGGGGGATGGATGTGGTTTGTTTGTTAACAATAAAAACGATGAATACAATGACAGAAGGGTACAAAAGGTATAGCCTAACACACAAGATAAAAAAAAAGCTTCCCATTTAAATGATACTAGAAAAGTATAAAAACACACTAGGAACACACAGAAAATAAGTCAAAACTCTGTTGTGAAAATACACAACAGTAGACTTGCTAAAGAATCAGAATCAAAAATACTTTAATAATCCCAGGGGGAAATTATTTTTGTTACAATCTCCAGATATACAAACAACATATATTAAGAACAAAATATAAACACACACATATAACTATATACATATATAAATGCAACCAACAACAACAAGCAACTGACCAATGAACATATGACCAACTACCTCTCATTTAAAAGAACCAAAAGTGCTCTTTCTTCAACAGGTATGCAAACAATGACATCATTTCTCACTTTTTTCTCCTCAACAGGTACAATCAAACACAACAGGTAAGTATCCACAAAAGTATTCAGCTAATCAACAAACAATGCTCAAAATATCAAAATCAATTGCACTGGCAATAAACCCATAAATACACTGCTTAACAATGACAATCTGTCCCTCCTCCTCGTCAATTCCCTGCCTTCTTCATCACAGTTACTTTATACATTGCATGCCACATACATAACCGAATTTAGCTAGCTGCTGAACAATATCCCAATTAGCAATTAGCATTAGTCTAAAAAACGAAATATAATACAGAAAACACTCGACATGTCAACAAAACATAAACAGAACATCTTCCCAAACACATATCAAGCTTATTTAAAAACCTCGAAAGCATAAACACTCATTCAAAGTACCTGGAAAAGGGAGATGTAAATAACCATAACCATAAGTTCCCGCCTCCTCAGCACGAGCTGACCGATAAATCTAACACACCAAGAGAGGCGGGACTTAAGGCAGAACAGCCAATCATCAGCCGGTCACACTCAAAGCCGGTGTCATGTTTGAGAGGGAGGGGAGAGGAGGCAGCCGCAGCGAGCGCAGACACAGAGCGGCCAGAGAAACGGAGGAGCGACTGCTGTAAGGCGTTTGTGCGAAACTGCGGAAAAAGTGCAGAAAAAGTGCGGGTGTTGAACCCTCTCACCGGGAAAAGTGTGGGTGTTAAAACACCCACATCCCCCACGGGTGCGACGCCCCTGCCTGTGACCTGTGCACATTTATGTGTGTTTAGAGCATTAGAGTAAAACTGATATATTGTAAAAATAAACAAAGAAATTAAAAACTTAAATTGCAGATTTGATTTTGAAATACAGTGTTGTAACTATTGCAGTGAATTAAACACGTGGCATTTACATATTTTATTTTTGAGAATGTGCATTTATTTCTCACAAATGCTCATTTATTACTTATAGAATTTAATAGAATTAAATTAAACTTCAAACATCATATATGACCTTTTTTGTTATTAAGACGTTTTTGTTTCAATTCAGATTGAGTATGTAAATTTGGACATTTTGTCTCAATTCAGATTGAGTATGTAAATTTATTTTATCAGCTATGCTACCATTCAAAAGTTTGGGTACAGTAAGACATCACTTATGCTCACCAAGGCTGCATTTATTTGATCAAACAACAGACACATTATACAATTTAAACAAAAATATTATTACCACTTAAACATTCTAATAATTATTTATAAAATAATTATTAAACATTTTTTAAAAATGGAATTAAACATTCCTTCATTATTGCTCCACATTTCTTTTTTTTTCTTTTTTTTTAATGAATCCAATGTTCCAAAGAAAAGCATTTATTTGAAATGGAATTTTACTTTACAATGTAAAAGTGTTTAATGTCACTCTTGGTCAATTTAATGCATCCTTATATAAAAGTATACATTTTTCCAAATTTTGTAGCATTTGCAAAATATAAAGCTGGAATTGTTTGTTTTTACGAAGACCATGTTATCGGAAATAGCTGTAAAATTCAGAGATTTGAAGTCAAAATTCCAGAATGGAAAGTTGCAAATGCAAAAGGGATTTGTCTGTTTAACTGTTAGCAAGAACACTTAATATGTTACTGTTTTTTGTGTGATTTTTTTTTTGTACAAGTTAATGTGGCTGTGGATGTGCGTGCAGATGAGGAGAGAGATTCTGACCACAGTTTGTACTCTGACTGTAACCACAGCTTCCACTCCTAGGCACCGCAGCCACAAAACAGGTTAACACAAGTTTTGGCTCTCAAGGCTTTCAACTCTCAGTCTCTGAATCATTTCATGAATTGGAAGACTAATAATTTTCTTTTGCATACACCCTTTAAGGCTGTGTTTTGGTGTCTTTGAGTTTGGCAGTTTTGCCATGTTATGTCTTCAGTTATGTAACCTTGAACAAAATGCCTCTTGTTAGCAACCTAGTTTTAGCTGGCCATTAAAGGAAACCCCTGATATTTAATGATACAGTGATGTCTTAAACAGATAAAAGATGTAATAATATTGTCAAATTAAATAAATTAGACTCAAAACGAACTATTGTTTTAAAATATATATATATATAAGTCTAAACTTTTGGGGGCTTTAAAAGGTGCCTGCTCAGTATTTCTTAACTGAAAAAATATCTATTTATAGGCTAAGCATATCTGTTTCAAAATACTCAGTCATTGTTTGGCCTTCAGAAAAATTCCACATTTCCCATCAGCAACACCCGTCACCTCTTTAGAAACATGCAATTTCATGGAAACGTTAAAGAGTTCATGGCATGTCCTATTGGATGGTTCAACTTTCCTGTTTACCCCCTGAAGCACTTTGTTCACTCTTTAAGTACAGGCTGTTTTGGTAGCCCTGGATATATAAATTTGTTGTGACTCTTGGAGCTCAAGGGTGAGACACAGGACATGTTTTTGCCTAATTCAACGCTCTCTCCTCATTGGTCATATCCTGTGCCTTATCTATTTGGCAAGAGCTTTGCGCTTCAGATGTAGTCATTGTTATTCTCCATATTAGTATATTACATTAACATTTGTGAATCCTTTGTTATAACAAATCAATCTTAAGATTAAAAAAAAACATGACTTCGGACTATAAGCTGGAGTTGTTTAAAGGCTATTTCATTATGTTAATGAAGAATAATGACCTGTATGTCAACTTCTCATTTAAGATTTACATGGGCATTTAGTACTTGCTAAAAAATGAAACTCTACTCTGAACATTTTCTTGCTGAATTTCATTTTCCTTGCAGAATAAAAACATCATCAGTTGAGGCTGCAAATCATCACTTTCTATGGTTGGTGTTCCACGCAAGTGTCAGGGGTGAGGGAATACCCCATGTCCCATTTACACAGCATTCTTTGTCACCCACTCATCTTTTTCCCTGCTGTTTCCCTCTGCATTTTCCTCTTACTCATCTCCTTATGATCGAAAAGGAGAACTCCAAAGAATCACATTGTTAACCTTTTCCATGTTTAAACCCATCTGGCTACTGTTATGATAATATGATATATACACTGCTCAAAAAAATTAAGGAAACCCTTAAATCACACGCTGAATCGTGATGAACGAAATATTCAAATTGAAATTCTTTACTTATATACATTGTGTAATTTGTTGAGAATAAAATGATGTGATAATGGTCAATGAAAATCCAAAATCATCAACCCACTGAGGGCTGGATTCAAAATCACACTGAAAATCAAAGTAAAACAATGAAATTACAGGCTGATCCAACTTGAATGAATTTCATCAACTCATAATGTAAGTCAGTAGTGTGTATGGGCCCCAAATGCCTGTATGCACTTCCAACAGCATCTAGGCATGCTCCTGATGAGATAATGGATGGTACCCTGGGGGATCTTCTGCCAGACCTGGATCAGAGCATCAGTGAGCTCCTGGACAATCTGTAATGTTACTTGGCAGCTGTGGATGCTACAATACATAACATCCCAGAGATTCCCAGTTGGATTCAGGTCTGAGGAACATGAAGGCCAATCAATGGCATCAATGCATTCATCATCCAGAAGCTGCCTACCATCATTCTCTGTTCTAATTCTTGTTCTAACTTCACTCTTGTTCTCTGGCAAATGCCAATCGAGTTGCATGGTGCTGGGCTGTGAGCACAGGTCCCACTAGAGGATGTCAGGCTCTCATGTCACCTTTATGAAATCTGATTCGGACAGTTTAATCAGAAACATGCACACCAGTAGCCTGCTGGAGGTCATTTTGCAAGGCTCTGGCAGTGCTCCTCGCACAAAGGAGCAGATACCGGTTCTGCTGCTGGGTTGTTGCATTTCTACTGTCCTGTCCAGCTCTCCTTGTGTAAGGGCCCATCACATGGTATCTCCTCCGTTCTCTTGAAACTTGATTTGGTTATATAATAAATAAGCTTTTTGAAAACTGGGGTTCAGTAAATGGGATGACCTGCCAGATGCCTATTTGTGCAATTTTAAGTGAGAAAAACAAGATATGTGCAAGTAAAAGAGGCAAGAGGTGACATCCAAGATTTCTAGGCTATGAAAGTAAATGAAGGCTATGAACATCTGAAAAGCTTTTCACTTTCAAAATTTCCTGTTCATTGTCACTTTATCACTCATCGACATATTTTAGTCTAGAATAGATTCCTTAAGTCCACATAAATCAAGATATTTCACTTTGAAGCACCTTAAGGGGCAGTCATGGCCTAATGGATAGAGAGTTGGACTTGTAACCCGAAGGTCACAGGTTTGAGTCTCAGGTCTGGTAGGGTTTGGTGGTGGGGGGAGTGAATATCCAGTACTCTCTCTGCCCTCAATACCACAACTGAGGTGCCCTTGAGCAAGGCACCAAACCCCCAACTGCTCCCCGGGTGCCGCAGCATAAATGGCCGCCCACTGCTCCAGGTGTGTGTGCAGAGCACAAATTCTGAGTATGGGTCACCATACTTGGCCACTCTTCACTTTCACTTAATCAGCATGGCTGGCTTTTTCCATGGACACTGCATAAAAATTAAGCAAGTTTCTGATAAATACATATATAAATACATCATGAGAATCTTGCTCATAGAGAGTAGATGTAGGTTCATATTTTGTATTGCATTTTCAGTTTATTCATTAAGTTCATATTTGGTCCAATAAATGTATAAATGAATTATACTCTTCAATGGCTCTGATACACTAATTTCATGTTTGTGAGGAAAGATGCATCAGTTTTACTTTCAGGATCTCTAAGATAATCTAAACGGCAAGATGCTCCCACTTTTGTGTTCCACTAGGTTCTACTCAACCACATCTGGTGTCTTTCACCCACTCTTCAGCTGTAGTTTATCAGTTATTAGTCATAATGACCACAAAACAAAATGTTTCAATATTTTCTAAATGTTTGTTTGAACTCCCTGACAACAGAATAAAACAGTGCTGCAATTTAACAGTATAGGGTCAAATGAAAAGGTCAAGTGAGAAGAGCCCACCCCACCCAACATAGTCAGTTTTTAAGCAATACATTAAGACCATTACTCCAATTAGACTTAGATGTTGATGAAAAAAGTATATATTTATTAAAATGAGAAATTTTTACATATAGAACAAAATGAGTATTTCAAAGCTATAAAACTATTTTAGTTATTTTAGTGTTATTTTTTAAATATTGCAAAATGTACAATAAAAAAGCACATCCATATCAAGTCAGTTGAATTTTACTTTCAGGAAAAGAGATTTATGCAATTTAGAGATGTTAGTGGTGGATTGTCGTAATGGATGTTGCAACCAAATGCAGGAAATATCATTTGCTTGATTGAGAAACATGAGGTCAATTTCTTTGAAAAATCCAGGAGACCATTGTGAAACCCATGTTTGAATTTCACACAAACATATATGTGCTGATGAAGATACCCCAACAACAACATAAAATGAATATTATGTTCTGTATATTATTAAAATAATATAAAAATATAATGATGCATTGTCAAGTATGGTGACCCATACTCAAAATTGGTCCTCTGCATTTAACCCATCCAAGTGCATGCACACAGTAGTGAACATACACCTGG